>DXKC01050984.1:0-14169 GCA_031170775.1 Cymbopogon citratus
AAGATTGATACACTGAAGGACATTGGAATGTTGATTATAGAAAAATGTGATGGTTTGCCTCTCGCAATCAAAGTAATAGGAGGCCTCCTACGTCAGAAAAAGACAAGACGAAGCGATTGGGAAAATGTCCTAAAGGATTCTACATGGTCAGTATCTCAAATGCCTGAAGAACTAAACTACGCAGTGTACATTAGCTATCAGGATTTGCATCCTGAGTTGAAATCTTGCTTTCTGCACTATGCCCTCCTCCCCAAGAGCACGGTGTTCTTGTTTGACCGCATTATTGCCATGTGGATTAGTGAAGGATTTGTTCATGGAGAATCACAAGATTTAGAAGTATTAGGAAGAGAGTACTATGACCAATTAATAGCTAGGAACCTCATAGAGCCATATCAAAGGTACCCGGACCATGCAGTTTGCAATATGCATGATATTGTCCGTTCATTTGCTCAGTTTTTGGTTAGAGATGAAGCAGTGATAGCTTACAAAACTGAAGCTAGCCTTGCCAACAAAATTAATCCAGAAAATATTATTCGGCTATCACTAAAAACCAAAGAATCAGAGTTAAATAAGCTAGCATGGAGTTCTCTGCAGACACATATATCACTACGGACACTGATTTTAGTTGGGGAAATGAACATCAACCCAGGTGATTCTCTTTCATATTTTCCATATTTGCGAACCCTACATATAGAAGATGGAGATTTTGATGCACTGTCAGAATCTTTACTCCAACTCAAACACTTGAGGTATTTGTGCCTAGATGGTACTAAAATATCTCAGCTGCCAGAAAAAATAGCCAAGATGAAATTCTTGCAGTGCATTGACCTAACTAATTGTACAAGTTTGACAAAGCTTCCTGTTGGCGTTGGGAAATTAAGTCAGCTGAGGTATCTAAGCCTTGTTGGCTCAGGAATAAAGAATATACCCATGGGTTTCAGTGGCCTAACTAATTTGAGGACATTATATGGTTTTCAAGCCCACGAGGAGGGTGATTGGTGTAGTTTGGAAGAATTAGGGTCTCTGAACCATCTCATGCAACTTTCTATAGTTGGCTTGGAGAATGTGTCCTCTTGTTCAGCTGCTAAAAATGCCAGGCTTCGTGAAAAGGCGTGCCTCACCAATCTGATCTTAATATGCACTAGTGCACGTGGAGGTCCCCACCACTTGGTAAAACAGGAAGAGCAGCAACAAATCCAGAAGGTGTTTGATGAGCTCTGCCCTCCACCTTGCTTACAGTATCTAGCAATTGAAAGGTACTTTGGTCAACTACTTCCACGGTGGATGACATCGACACCAATTGAGTCCCTTGGAAGCTTGAGGATTTTAATGATGGAAGATTTGCCTTATTGCACGGAGCTACCTGATGGCTTGTGGCAGCTCCCCAGCCTAGAGTTCCTACAGATTGAAAGCGCCCCAGCCATCAAGCGTGTTGGGCCAGATTTCTTACTACCAAACCTTGGGCCTGATTTGAAAATTACGGTGTGTCAGTGTCCTGCTCTGGAGAGGATCAGTAATCTGCCAAAGTTGCAGAAGCTCGTGATCGCAGGGTGCCCAGAGTTAAAGGTACTAGAGGGTTTGCCTGCACTTCAGAGACTCCATCTGGAGGACTACGACATGAAAACACTCCCCGGATACTTGAAGGACATCAGCCCAAGGCTTTTGGATCTAGACTGTGACGTCTCACTGCTCGCTTCCATAGCAAAAGGGGAATCTGGCCCTGAGTGGGACAAGTTCAGCCATATCGAGCAGATCAAGGCATATGCAGATGACAACGACAACAACATTGAAAGGAAGTGGTATGTGAAGTACACGAGGGATCCTTTTAGATTCAAGACAAACATCAGCCCATCTACTGACGCTTCAGGTAAATCAACACAACTGCTGCTTATGTTGCATTCTGACTACCTTTCCTGCCACACCCTTGCTTTTTAAACTTCTCGTAACTGACAGTAGTTGCCGTTGCAGAGAAAGAAATGGAGGAAGTACCATTGCACGAAGTGGAGGAAATTTCAAGGGATGAAATTGGAAAAGAACATGTCAATGTGGAACAACTAAAGGAGTAATCAAGTAAGCTGCTACTACATGCTACTATTACTAGTTGTTTGATCAGGGGCGTGTCTAACTCTGCAGTTGTACCTTGCCTGCAGTTATACACATGAACGGAAGGAACCTTGAAGGCTTGGAGCCGCCATCGGTTTTACTGAAGAAGCAGCAATGCAGAATTTGTGATGTCAATTTATTCCTTTTTTAAAGCCTGCAGATTGCTTTGAGGTGGTCAGATATTCAACATTGCAAATAAAATGAGACTAGACTATGATGTGAATTTGTTCCTTTTTCTTCAGTGATTTGTGTATTCATATGCCACTCAAGAATTGAAGGCATGTGTATATATAAGTTGACTCGTTCAAGAACAAACGTTCTGATGCAGCTTCTTTCACCTTGATGGTTCATGGTGTCTGGAAATGCAGCTTGCCAAGTGAATTTATGTAGCAAGCCTCACTTCAGTTTTTTGTTTGTTAATACTCCAAATGGTGTGATCTGCTTCTATCTATCAAGGCAGGTCAAACTTGATCGACATTGTGAAGACCATATCCATTGCCCAAATTTACTCCTGAATCAATCATGTTTAGCATCTTCTTTAGGACAGACACGAGATTTCGCAGATCAGTTGCCAATATTTATTTCGTCACAAATTATGAAGCTTGCACTAGATCATCATAGGAGAACATGCAAATTCTTGAGACTCGAGAGTTTTCAGATAATGCATACTAGATGCTTGCCAAAACGTTACATTAGGCATGCATGGTACATTTCAATGTGTTTTAGTACAGAAAACAATATATATAAAAAAACATGACGATGTGAAATGAGTTCTTAGAATCCAAGCCTACAACTGTCATACACTGATAGTAGCAAAACTGTGTCACTGAATTATATGCGAAAGGATACATAATGCCGAGTAAATGTACAAATACGTACACAGCTGAAGACTAACTAAGCCACAAAGTTGCACCATCTAATAGATATGCAATGGCATGTCTATATTCACTGCAAGCTCTTTATTTTGACTTAATAAACATATTTGGCAGAAACGTACTCCTTACTGCCATCATGGTAGAGCAAACACATAGACACACAAATTTACTGCATATCATGTGATGGTCACAGATATCAGCACATCTATATCCTAAAGTTCAAATTATCGAGGAGTAAGATAAATCAGATCATGCGCAGTCGGTGCCAACAAAGCAAAATGCTTATATTACACCAAAATTAAAAACGAAGCTTGAGTACCATCATGCAACAGAAAAATCATCTCCTGCACAATCTAACCTTTTCACTTCTATATCTGCTGCGGTCTAGAAAAAAAAAAAGACCACCTACATCGTGACAGCCAACTCTACATTGGTATAGAAAAACAAAGTCCCAAACGGCCAAACCCCCCATTTTAGATCAGCAACCTTGCAGCCTACATTTACCTTATGGGCCAAAACCAGTATTTAAATCAGCAACCATGTAATTAACAAACCCAAAATATTGGCATAACTTGATGTTTTTTGCACCAAAATCTTGTTTAGCCTATTTATCTAGATCAATACAGTACTAGAAGTCCCTTTACAGAGTTGGGAAAAACACCTTTACAGAGGCAGCCTGCTCAACTGCCTCTGCAGGAGCGCCTGTGTAAATGTCAAACATGTCCATTTCGGAAATTCATGTTTAGAATCAGGTTTCTAATGATTCCCACCTCTGCAAATAAAAAATATAACAGTCCCGCCTAAATCACTGGGGCACCACAGGCCATCGTCAACCAGAACCTTCTTGAACCCAATGCACCCTTTCCTTCTGCCGTTGCATCTTCTCCCAATCGTTCTTCTTGTTATATTCCTGGCAGTGCACCCAGTCATCAAACTATAGAACCACAAGGTAACAAGAACAGCATCAACATGCAGGTTAACAAGAACAAATAAAATCCTCCATGTACAGAACTGGAATGCAGCATCATGGATAAATATCGAAGCAATCATCAATCTAATGAGAAGAAACATGCAAACATGAGGATCAGGGAATATCTATATATGCTTGTCTGTCAAGATTACCTGTTGGAGAAGCAAACAGACACAATATGTACAAATGCTATCTCTTCTCCCGGTTCGTCAAGTAAACTTTAGACTTACTGATTTATTCTCCCATCATGAAAGAATATGTGCTGCCCCAGCTTTAAACAATCTGAGGTGGATCCAGGCCTAGATCGACTGAAGCTGCAATCCCAAATTATTTCTGAGGCGTTCAGAGCAGAAGATTGTTCTGATTAAAAAAAAATATGGAGAGATACATTTGGCCTCATAATAATGGCGGCCGATAACTCAGACAAAAGATTGCCCGAAGCAAAAAATAGTTACCAAGGCTCATGCCATATATAAGCTTGTCATCACTAGCAATGCACGACTCAACTCTAAGTAGTCATATGTGTAAGAATTGCCTCTGTAATCCTCATGAGACACTGCCTCCGTGATTGGATTTTCAAAGAATATTCGCCTCATAAGAAGGCCATCTCTGAAAATGACCTTATTATCAGAGATGGTCTTTTTAAGGTGCCTGCCTCTAAAATCTATTGAAAGAGGCAGGGAGAGACTATTGGGCCCACAGATGCTTTTCAGAGGCAATGGAAGAAAATTTCCGCATGCACGGTCTAGGAGTTAGAAAGCAAGAACAATCCTGAAATCAAAAAAAATAGAAAAGTGATGCAAGATGAGTTAGTACTATCTGTCTCCATACAACATTATTTAGTAAACAGACAATCAAATATAGGTAGTATATGATTAGAAGAGCCAGCATGGTGATGTCTGAAAACCTCTGGATTAAGTGAAGATATGTTATATTGCATCAGATGCATGGCCCAGTGCCATCCATTTCATATAATAGTTTTTCAGAAATAGACAAATAATTTTTTATAAAAAAATCATATTCTGTGCATTAAGTACATCAGAAAAGCATTGCAAGCTCATATTGCACCCAAAAAACATTACGTACGGCACTCTTTGTGCTTGCCACCGATAAACTAAATCCTGAAAAATCTCTAAAATGAATGACCTCAATAGTAGTTCTATTAGCATAAGTAAGAATCCATATACAGAACACAGGCAGCTTCAGATTCATGCACAACCTTTGTTAAATAAACAATTATAAGCACATACTAATTAAAGGAAGGAATGCATGACCAAACAATACCGTGTTAGGTGTTATTGTGTTGCCATACAACATCAAGCCCCAAACACGTTCTCATAGAAATTCCACGGTCTACTGAACTTGTACCAATATCTTCAGTGATACACACTCACCAGAAATAACTCATCACTTCCTCATCCGGGGACGAGCGTGGCCATGCGGAGGTCGGTACCAGTGGATGAGACACCGTCATCAGTGATTCCGCCTAACAAGAGCGCGTCGGGGAGCGCCGAGCGCTGCACAGGCAAGAAGCGCTCGCGCAGGGTGGTCGGAGACAGAGTCGGCCACCGTCGCTGCGGCGCCACGACTGCGCGCGGGAAGGACTCCCAGCAGTAAGGGTTGGGTTGGGGAAGAGGTAGAACGCTGGAGGCGGAGGTCGGAATCGTCGGAGACCCAGTGGCAGACGCGGTCGTCAGCCGGAGGGCGCCGCACAGGCACAGGCCTCGTGCGAGAGGACGACGAGGGCTCGCGCAGGGGCGGTCAGTGACTGTTTGAGCCTCTGAAGCTCTGGGCTTTGGGCCGATAACAGTTTCTCCTTGTCCAGGGAGAAGGTAGGTAAGTGGGCCATTGAAAACATTCACGATCCTATTCCATAGTGGGTCGATTGGGCTGAGAAAGTTTGGCACGCTAGTTGTCACGTGAACTAATTATCCATAGTCGGGGCTCAGAAACGATAACACATACCCTGTGGTGTGGAAGTTTTGGAAAGGAACGGAAACATGATTCGGGCAACTTTAACGATCAGTCTAAATCTTAGGAAACATGATTGGTGCAGAGGAGCATTAGCAATATATGCCTTTTGACCACTAGCAATTCTTGTACTATAGAGAACACAAGCTTGTCAATACACACAAATTAGCTTAAATTGCTTCGGTTTATATAAAGGGTGTGTTTTGGATTCCCACAAGAACGGTAGAATATAAAAAGCCAACTAGTATAGAAGCGAAATGCTTCTACTTGACACGCCTTTAAACGGTTTGTGCATTTGGTGCCTAGCACAGTGAAACCGTGAAAATGTGGTTCTGCAGTGATTATGATTCTTGGGGCTCGAGCATTTCTACCCCTTACTTTGGAGCCTGTTTGTGATTTTGCCCTCGTTTTATTAACTTTGTGTTTTCACCCCTCGTGATTTTTAAACAAAGGAAGACTTTGCCTCTGGTATGTTAAGTCCCTCTAACAGTGTTAATTTTTGGATAGAAGGACAAATTTACCCATACGTTTTTACCCGTGCTTTCTTATGTTATTTGTACTTTTACCCCTATTTTCATAGGACACGTTTACATTTTTTTTTTTGTTGTTGAGACGGACAAAATCATCCAAACTGATAGGACGTGGCCAAGGTTTCAAAAATTATGCATGAATGAACAATTACACAGATGTCAACTAAACTTTTCAATAAAAAAACACCGCTATATACAAACTCAATTCATACCACACATATTGGATCAGCAGTGTCAATTTTGTAGTGTGGAGTCAGGAACAGCAAAACCGATTCTCTTCACACGCCGGGAAACTAGAAGGCTCCTCTTCCTAAGCCTCTACCACTTGGATTAGCAGCGCGAATGGAATGGCGAATAATTGCCACCCGTCCCAATTGGCGATTAAGAACAGAAACTAGTGCAGCATACCAATCCTTCTTGACAAAAACATTGTGGCCACAGCCGCAGGCCGCAGGCGCTGCACGGGATGATCTATACACTGCCGTTGGCATCGCAGATAAAGTTGAGGAGGCACTGAAGGCCAAATCTGGGGCAGCGACTCGTCGTGCATCGGGAGGGAGGTCGCATGGTACATGGAATGAACCCAAAGTCCACCCAATTTTTTTTCCTGCCAGATCTAGAGACACTCGATTTCGCTGGCGGTGTCGTGCCTCGTCACCTCAATGAGGCTGTTGAGGACTGCATCCAAACGCTCAAGGCACAGGCAGCCATCCAAGGCTATTGGGACATCATTTAACCTTATGCTGGTCATTATGGTTCACAAGAAAAGATATTGTTTTGACAAGTGCGGTCCTAAAACGTTTTGCAGCTCTTATTTCAAGGAATGTATTGGTTTCGATTTTCGGGACACTTGCAGCAAAGCTAAGAAAAGAAAGAATACGTAGCAGACATGGGCTCCAGCCTTTTTTTCCT
Organism: Cymbopogon citratus; assembly: GCA_031170775.1. Classification (NCBI taxonomy): domain Eukaryota; kingdom Viridiplantae; phylum Streptophyta; class Magnoliopsida; order Poales; family Poaceae; genus Cymbopogon; species Cymbopogon citratus. The sequence goes on from DXKC01050984.1 coordinate 7,362, forward strand.
CTTATGTATGGCCCATTGTAGTCTGCTCAACGCCCAGCTCAGCGATAGATCATAGTTCATAGATTACACAGTGGCCGGTAGGCTGAGCATCATATTTTACTGTATTATTAAACTGGCGGGGGTCCGTTTTTCTGCAAAACCTGGGTAGGGCAATGGGCTTGTAAGTTACAGGCCATGTGGTTCTTTGGAGTCCCTCCGAGAGTGGCGACTTTGGGTCGTAAGATCTCGACACCATTGAGATGGGTGGTGCAGAAGGTTGCTGAGGCAACCTTGCTGCCTCCGGGTTCAGCATAGGCCCGGAGGTCGGTGCTGCGGCAATCACAGGGGCTGAGGGTTGTCGCATGCTTTGAATTTCTGCTTGCTAGATTGCCATTTGCTGCCGCACTTCTGCTGCTTGCTGTGAGGCTTGTATTGTTCTTTGCATTGCTGCCTGCTCGGCTCTCAGTCTATCCCTTTCGGCTTGCATTCTCTCCATCTCTGACCTCAGCCTACCCAGTTCAGCTTCTGGTCCTTCAGGATCGTGCGAGGGTTGTTCCCTGTTCGAGGGTTGACGTCGCCTTCGTCCACTCCCCCGCCTTCCTGGTTGACATTACCTTCATCTGCTCCTCCACCTTCTTGGGCAGAGGCGTAGGTACTTGTTGTGTTTCTTCTCGGCCTTCCGCGGGCCGGTCGACCGGACGCCTCCGCGTCTGCGGAGGCTCGACCTACCGCGGCGGCCTTCCTCTTGGCCATCAGTAGGTTATCTTTTCGGCCAAACGCAACGGTGGGCGCCAACTGTTGGAACTCCTTTCCAGCAGGTTTCAAGTAGTGGGGCCAAGGGTCCCAAATTTGATATTAAATGGGGGGTTACTCGGTGGGCCTGGGGTAGGCTAAATCACAGCTACCCAAGGACAACTCTCTTCATTACAGTGGCAACGGCCTGCTTTTATAGTCGCCTGCCAAACTTGCTAGGGTTAACTTACAATTTTGCCCCTTTAATCCTGGGGGTAACCCTAGCTTCTATCCCTATTACACATGGGTCCCCCTGTGGGCTGGGTTGTCTTCTTTGGTCGGGCGCGGCTTCTAGCCCTGGGTGGGCCGCCGCAACCTCTTGGGCCTCATCAATGGGCCGACAGCCCACTGCTGCCCCCGCCCCCCCACTATTCTATCGATCATCAAGGGTCATCGCCCGCTTGGGCCCCGGCGCTGCAACCTCCGGGTCACATCCGTCACCGCCCTGGAGCCTCCGCTTTGCCCCATGCTGCCTCTGGCTGCCAAGCAGCAGCCTCCGTTGAGTTACCACCGCGGAGCAAGCCACGCGCCATTATCTGCCTCCGCGTGGCCACCCGGGACCTCCGACAGGCTTGGCGGTGACGCACCCCGGCCGGCCAGGTGAGTCGGCCCAAACTGGCCTTCTGGAGGCCCTGGCCTCCGGCGCCGTCCCGACGTAAGGGCCTCCAGTCTCCTGCATAGAAGAACAACTGATACATTGAGGAGAAACAATAACCTGGGTTTTGCTTAGAAACGAGATGAGGGGGGTTGCCTCCGCTGCATTTTGTGTCACTCTCCAACAAGTGCGGTCCTAAAAGATTTTGTAGCTCTTATTTCAAGGAATGTATTGGTTTCGGTTTTGGGGACACTTGCAGCAAAGCTAAGAAAAGAAAGAATATGTAGCAGACATGGCTCCAGCCTTTTTTCCTCTTATGTATGGCCCATTGTAGTCTGCTCAACTCCCAGCTCAGCGATAGATCATAGTTCATAGATTACATGTAACAACTCCCAGTGGCCGGCAGGCTGAGCATTATATTTTACTGTATTTATTAAACTGAGGGGCAACCCAATGGAAAGAGCGTGGGCAGTGACCTACCAACAATAATATATAGCCATCAATCTGAATATGATATAGCCGCCTGCTAGACCAGACGAACACACAAACTAATCTAGCAAATGACGAAAGAGCGCTCTGATTGCACACAGCGGTAAATGCTGCATACAAAAAAGCTAGATGTTGAGGCAGCAACAACTCCCGGCAGCTTGCATCCACTTGCAACAACCTTACACCTTTAGATGACGACCCTATAAGTTTTGTGTATGCCTGTTCCCTTGTCGATCTGTCTGACGTTATTTAAAATAGCCAAAAATCAGTCATATGTATTTACAAATACATTGACCAAGACTAGCAACTTGGTTAAAGCGCAAGCACATTGGGCCGGGTCGCTTTCGTCCAACAAACGTTGAGTCAGATTGACGTGACCATTTAGTAAATCCCGAGCAAATCATGTCACGAAGACGAGGATTCTACAGTATCTTTTTCTTATATATGGAAAGAAGAAAAGGCAAATAGTGGCTGCTTGAATGCACAGAATAGCAGCTCGTGCGCCACAATATAATCCTCGCTTACAAACCTGGTTCCATGCATGAAATGCGCATTCCCCATTCCCCCCACAACATACCTTCCGTGTACCAACCCTCCACCCAACACAAACATCACAATGCGATGCAACACACACTAGTGCAGAGTTTCCGATGAGAGACGGGGGTAAAGGGCAGTTACAGACGGGTGTACGCCCGTCTCTAAATCTGCGTCTCCGCAAAGACCTAATTGGAGACGGGTGAACAACAGTCTCAAAAAAATGTACAACAGCGACGGGTTTTTGTGCCCTGTCTCACATAGAAATTGATTGGAGACGGTTGTCTGCTCCCCATCTCTTGCAGAGGTTCATTGGAGACAGGTGCATGTTCTACATCAAATTGAAGTGCTAACCTGTGTCAGTATGTAGCTACATATAGCAAATTCTACTGAAGTCAATATATGAATACAAGTATTTATATTGGTACGAACCTTAAGAAACTTAATTGGGATCTGGGATGGCGCGCGGCGCGCGAGTCAGAGCCGCCGGATGACGATCTCGCACCGCACCGCGCCTGGCTGCTGCTGCTCCTCGCGTCCTCGACAGATCTGGTCCTAGAGGGGCGAAGCCGGGTAGCGGGCGACTCCAGCGGCGGCGGTACGCGGTGTGGCCGTGTGGGCATTGGCTAGCCGCTAGCGCGTGAGCAGAGAGCTTCCCTCTGCATCGATGTGCGCGGCTGAGTGGATGAACTGTGCGCACCTGACCATGCACCAGCTGCTGGGCCACGTTTTTGGACTGTCGGGGGAAAATAGCATTTTGTCTAGGCCGCACTGGTGGACTAAAGTGGAAATTTATAGGCCCAAGACCCACCGGGCCGGTTTATCGATATCGGCGCTCTTACAAAAAAAAATTCTTCTCCTCCATCGGCTCTGGGTTCAGGAATTCAAGCCGCCATCAGGCGCGGCGGCGGATCTCCTCGGTCTAGCGGCAGCCATGTTGGAACACCTTTCCAGCAGGTTTTGGTAGTAAGACGTCAGTCGAGTATCAGTATTGAATGGATGGTTACAAGGTGGGCCCCACGATGGAATGTTGGGGGAGAGATGCAGAGGCCCACGGAGGCTACTCTGTTCCCCAGAAAAACAACCCCACTAGGGGAAGCGGCTCTGGCCTATCTAACCAATCTGACGACTCGCAAGGATTTTTGTTTCTCTGTGTAGCGGCACGACCGGAGGCTTGTCGGAGGTACGAACCTCCGATTTGGGTCGCGGGGCTCTAACCGTGAAGCTTGCTCGGGCAAGCCTGAGGATGCCCGAGCCAGCCTCAGCGGAGGTACCAGGCACCCGAGTGGAGGCTCCCTGATCCCGGGGAACCGCCAGGAAAGGCTACCTTGGCAAGAGTCCCGGCCGTCCCGCCGTGGTAGCGGAAGGCCGGGCGGAGGCGCCGGGCTCCCAGGCCGGGGCTCCCCCACCATGGAAGGCCGTGCGGGGACACTACCACGCGGGCGGCCTCCGCCACCACCGCCGGACGATAAGAAGCCGCGCGGAGGCTCTGAGCAGCGCCACGGAGGTCCAGACCCACCGGGGGTTCTCAGGCGGGAGGCGGGAGAAGATTGGATTGGGCCGGCCCATTATGCAGAGTCTAGTAAGGCCGGACGGCCCAACTAATCACAAGACCGGTGCCAAACGGTGAAATTACCAGGAGGACTGACGGGCCCACTGGTCATAGAGATAGAAATTAGGGTTTCCCTTGGTGCAAGGGGACAAGATTATAATTGTACCCTAGCGTGGTAGGTGAGGTGCTATAAAAGCCGACCCCCACCACTGTTATGAAGAGAGAGGTATCTTGGTAGTTGCGTTTTGGCCTACCGTGGGACCCACCTTGTAACCATCCATTCAATACTGATACTTTTTTGTTTCTCTGTGTAGCGGCACGACCGGAGGCTTGTCGGAGGTACGAACCTCCGATTTGGGTCGCGGGGCTCTAACCATGAAACTTGCTCAGGCAAGCCTGAGGATGCCCGAGCCGGCCTCAGCGGAGGTACCAGGCGCCCGAGCGGAGGCTCCCTGATCCTGGGGAACCACCAGGAAAGGCTACCTCGGCAAGAGTCCCGGCCATCCCGCCGTGGTAGCGGAAGGACGGGCGGAGGCGCCGGGCTCCCAGGCGGGGGCTCCCCCACCTTGGAAGGCCGTGCGGGGACACTACCGCACGGGCGGCCTCCGCCACCACCGCCGGACAATAAGAAGCCGTGCGGAGGCTCTGAGCAGCGCCACAGATGTCCAGACCCACCGGGGTTCTCAGGCGGGAGGCGGGAGACGATTGGATTGGGCCGGCCCATTATGGAGAGTCCAGTAAGGCCGGACGGCCCAACTAATCACAAGACCGGCGCCAAATGGTGAAATTACCAGGAGGACTGGCGGGCCCACTGGTCATAGAGATAGACTTAGGGTTTTCCTTGGTGCAAGGGGACAAGATTGTAATTGTACCCTAGCGTGGTAGGTGAGGTGCTATAAAAGCCGACCCCCACCACTGTAATGAAGAGAGAGGTCTCTTGGTAGTTGCGTTTTGGCCTACCGTGGGACCCACCTTGTAACCATCCATTCAATACTTATACTTGACTGACGTCTTACTACCAAAACCTGCTGGAAAGGTGTTCCAACAGTTGGCGCCCACCGTTGTGTTTGGCCGAGGATATCACCTGCTGATGGCCAAAAGGAGAGCCACCGCAGCAAGTCGAGCCTCTGCAGGGGCGGAGGTAGCAGATCGACCGGCCCGCAGAAGGCCAAGAAGAAATGCAAAAGGCACTTATGCCTCCGCTCCGAAAGGCGAAGTTGCGGGAGAACGTAATGTCAACCCAAGAGAAGATAGCGAGCCACCTCTGCATAACCACCAACAGCTAGAAGACGAGTTGGGGCGACTAAGGGCAGAGATGGAGCAGATGGAGGCAGAAAGAAATAGGCTCAGGGCTGAACAAGCCGCAACACAAAGAACAATGCAGACCTCACAGCAAGCAGCAGAGTTGAGGCAGCAGATGGCGATCTTGCAAGCAGAAATCCAAAGTATGAAATAACCCTCCGCCCCCGTAATCAACTTAACACCGGCCTACGAACCTGAGCTAAATCCGGGGATACCAAGGATGCCTCAGCTACCATCTGCACCTTTGATATCAATTGTATCAAGGTCCTATGATCCAAAGTCGCCACTCTCTAAGGGACTCCAAAGAACCCCCTGGCCTTCAACCTACAAACCCATCGCACTGCCCAGATTCAATGAAAAAATAGATCCCTAATAGTTTATCATGAGCTTTGAGGCAGCAGTGGCCTCAGCAGGAGGAAACGACAGCATGCTCGCCAAATCGTTTGTAATTGCAGCAGAAGGCGATGCTCTCGCCTGGTACACGATGCTCAAACCAAGTACCATGCACTCTTGGGAAAACCTCAGAGATCAGATTCTAGCAAACTTTAAAGGGTTTTCAAGCGAGTCTCTCACATCATCAGATCTTTTCAGCAACAAACACCAGAAAGGGGAGCCACTCAAATAATACTTTCAGAGATTCTTACAACTACGGGCCAAGGTCTTAGACGTCTCAGATGACGTAGCAATAGAAGCAGCTATCAAAGGTCTCATTATTGGACCGTTTGCAAGTCACCTAGCAAGGGAAAAACCAGCAACAATGGCAAAGCTACATGAGGAGTTTGAAAAGTACTGCAGATCAGATGATGATTTGTGGAGGCACATAGAAGAAGGCGAAGGCCGAGGCAGTCAAAACTTGAACAATGGAAATCGTAGAGACCGTAGAGACCAAGATAAGCAGGAGCCCTGGCAACAGCAGAAGCAAGTCTTCAATGTGCAGGGGGGAAGTCTCAGCAAGAGACCAGTCAATCACCTCAACAAGGACAAAATCAAGGCAGCAACAAAAGTGATAGATCCAAAAGTTGGAACAAGAATCAGAAGCAAAAGAAACCTTATTGTATCTTTCATGGAGAGGACAAGGGTCACAATACCAAAGACTGCCCAGAAACCATCGAAATGAAAGAGAGAATGAAAGGCAAACAGACCCACTTACAGTCATTATAGCCCGCTCAGAGAGAGGTTAATCACACCTACGCGCCATAGTGGCATCAACAGTACAACCCAAGTTTCCCGGGATATGGTAATAGTCATGTGTCGCACCAGAGCCCAGCAAGCCAATACTACCCAAGTGCCCTCCCAGCTTGGAGGCCTATTCAGCAGTCTACAGCGACCTATCATCCTTATGCAAAAAGCAGGCCAGAGCACAATCTGACATATACAAATCCAAGACCTCCGCAAATCACAATGTTGGACAACTCTCACACTCCCGTACCTCCGCAACAACCCCAGGGGCAGTATGAAGCCCTGCCTCCACCTCCGCAATAAAATGCGGGGGTCACAATTCTCGCGAAGGCGGAGCCTCTGATTGAAAACCGGATGAATACACACTCTGTCTTGCCAACTATCGG
>DXKC01051006.1:0-18906 GCA_031170775.1 Cymbopogon citratus
TCTATAATGGATATTCATTGAACACAATATAATATTCATAGATACAGCCGGAATATCATCATCTCTATGATTACCTCTAGGGCATATTCCCAACACCTGGTGCCTCCCAATCGAAGGGAGCCACTCTTGCTCTATGTCGCGGCTATGACTTAGGACATCAGTGCTGCCGTGGTTGTGGAAAGGAAGGAGGAAGGACACGCCCTGCTGATTCAGCATCCGATCTACTTCATCAGTAAGGTCCTCTCGGAGACCAAGACCCATTATCCACAGATCCAAAAGCTACTCTATGCTATCGTGTTAACATGGCACAAGCTCCGGCACTACTTCGAGGGTCACCCAGTCATGGTAGTTTCGCCTTTCCCCCTTGGAGAGATTGTCCAGAGCTAAGAAGCCTCGGGTTGGATCGCAAAGTGGGGTTCGAGCTTATGGGTGAGACCCTCACCTTCACGCCATGCAAGGCAATCAAGTCCCAGACCCTCGCCGACTTCATCATAAAATGGATGGACACACAACTGCCTCCACCCCAGATCTAGGTAGAGCTGTGGACCATGTACTTCGACAGTTCGGCCATGAAGACAGGGGCGGGCATGGGCCTGCTCCTCATCTCCCCCTCGGAGTACACATGCACTACATGATTTGGCTCCACTTCGCCGTGTCCAACAACATTGTAGAATACAAAGCTCCCATCAACGGTCTTCGCATCGCCATCGAGCTCAGGGTCAGGTGCCTCGACGTCCGAGGTGACTCACAACTAGTCATCAACCAGGTCATGAAAGATTCGAGCTGCCTCGACCCAAAAATGGAGGCCTACTGTTAGGAGGTCCGGTGCCTCAAAGACAAGTTCTATGGCCTCGAGCTCAACCACATCGCTCGGAGATATACTGAGCCTGAGCCATGGTCCCCCCAGACGTGTTCTCAAGAGATTTGCACGAGCCGTCGGTCAACCTCAACCCCTCGACGGGGAGCGATGCACTGGCCTCCGAGCCTCGAGCTAAAGCCGAGGCCCCCTCAAGCGGGGCAAAGGTCATGGAGCTGGAGGAGCTGGTGCGCCTCGAACCAGATTGGCGCATTCTGTATCTCGAATGCCTCATCCGAGGTGAGTTACCCGGTGACAAGACTGAGGCTCGGCACATCGCACGACGGGCCAAGACGTTTTTGATCTACGGAGATGACAAAAAGATGTATTGATGCAGCCCGACTGGTGTCCTACAGCAATGTATCCGGGTCGAGGTGGGGTGCCAGCTCCTCCAAGACCTACACTCGGGGGCTTGGGTCACCACACAGCGCCCCGAACACTCATGGGCAATGCGTTCCACCAAGGCTTTTACTGGCCGACCGTCATCGCCGACGCCATCAAGCTGGTGCGGTTGTGCAAGGGGTGCCAGTTCTACAGTAGCCAGACCCACATGCCAGCTCACGCATTGCAGACCATCCCCATCACATGGCCCTTTGCGGTATGGGGCCTCAACATGGTCGGGCCCCTAAAGAGGATGGCAAGAGGCTTCACCCACCTGCTCGTCGCCATCGACAAGTTCTCCAAGTGGATCGAGGTTAGGCCCATCTCTAACATTAGATCCGAGCAGGCGGTGCTATTCTTTGCCAACATCATACTCCGATTCGGGGTCCCCAATGTCATCATCACCGACAACAGCACTCAGTTCACCGGCAAGAAATTCTTAAAGTTCTGCGACGATCATCACATCCGAGTGAACTGGTCCGCCGTGCCCACCTGGAGACGAACAGCCAAGTAGAGCGTGCCAACGGCATGATCTTGCAGGGCCTCAAGTTGAGGATCTTCAACCACCTCAGCAAACACAACAAGAATTGGATCAAGGAGCTACCCTCAGTGGTCTGGATCCTCAGAATGACGCCAAGCCGAGCCACGAGGTTTACCCCATTCTTCTTGGTCTACGGGTTCGAGGCTGTCCTCCCTATTGACCTCGAATACGGATCCTCGAGGCTCAAGGCTTACAATGAGCAAACTAACGACCAAGCCCAAGAGAACGCCCTCAATCAGCTTGAGGAGGCTCGTGATGTGGCGCTGCTTCACTCCGTGAGGTACCTGCAGAGCCTACGATGCTACCACAACAAACACGTGCGCAACCAAGTTCTCAATGTGGGTGATTTGGTCCTTTGACGGAAGCAGAGCAACCAAGGATGCCACAAGCTAACTCCATGGGAGGGTCCCTACATCATCGCTGAAGTCCTTAAACCCGGAATCTACAAGCTCTCCACTAGCAAAGGGGAGATCTTCAACAACATCTGGAACATCAAACAGCTATGTCATTTCTACTCTTAGAAAGAGCCCCGGGGCTTTGTAACTGTTTACTTCATGAATAAATAAAAGAGCGTCTCTGCTTTTGCAAAACTTTTATTTATTTCATGATTTTGAGGTAGGATCGACCCCAGCCACCTGGAGTCGACCCTCCCTCGGGGGCTACAAGGTGGGAACCCCCCTAAGTCCTCAAAAAATTTACGTTGTTTTGTAAAAATGATAGTTCACCTAAAAATTTCCCACTTAGCTTTGCTGTGTGTTTTGTGCCTAGTTAATGACGCTGCGACTCGAGCCTTGAAGCTACGGTGGTCGTTGAGCCGTAAAACCACCTATGCCCCTGCGCTAAGGCATCTTGACTCACACCTTGCTCAAGGAGCGTGCCTGCACATTGCTAAGACTTAACAAAAAATGCCGAGCAAGCTATAACTCGAATAAATAAGAAGCATCCCTCTAATGTACAAGATCAACATAAAACTTGAAGTGTAGCATGTCATAGTGCCATCAAGGCCATGTGAAGTTCATAAATTAATTACAAGGGCCATCATGCCCGTCCTCGACTCGCAGGTCAGCCTACTCTTCTGGGGGGACCTCGTAAGCCTCGTCACAAGGATATTTTATGAAATCCTCAAAGCGCTTGGCAAGGCGGCCGGCCGGCTCTTCTGCATCCTTCATCAATTCATCACACTGCGCCTCCACCTCCACTGTGGTCTTGTTGGGCTCATAGAAGAAGCCCTCGGAGACGGTGGAGAGGTCGATGACGTAGCCGGAGCGGACGATAGCTAGAGCCACTTAGATTCTGTATTGAAAGGCCGCTCGAACTTGGCCCCAGACGACGGGTTTCACCCCTGAGAGCTGGCACAGCAGGGAGGCCTCGAGGGCATCTTCAACCTTGTCAGTGTCGGGCGCAACCTCCAGACTATCGCAGACCTAGGTAGCGGCGTCGTGGAGCACCTGGTACTTTGCGGCTTCTGCCATGAAGATTCCACGGAGCACCTCGATGTCGTTGTTGGCTTCCATAGCTTCTCCTCCATGTCTGGGGATGCAAAGCCAAGTTAGCCAAGAAGTCTATGGAAAAATCTAGGAGAAACCAGAACACAAAAAACAAGACTTACCCTCGGCGCGAGTCTTCCAGCCCAAGGCCTCGTCGTGTAGAGTCTTGGCGGACTCGTCGGCCGCCTTGCGGGCATTCTCCTGGCTCCGGGCGGTGGACCTCAAGCCCTCTAACTCCTGAGTCATGGCTTCGAGCGCTGCTTCTCTATCATTATCAGCTCGCACCAGCTCGGACACCCTCTTGGTTAGACCCTCAACAAGGATGGCCAACTTGTCGAGCCGCTCCTCCAGAGAATTCTGCCGAGTGGCAGTCTTGACGAGGTCCTCAAGCTCCTTGATGCACGTGGCCTGACTTTTGAGGTCTTCCTCGAGCATCTTCACCCGGCCCATCTTGTCCTTGATGAAGGTTTTCATCTGAGTCGTGCGCTGTCGCTCGTCCACGGCCTCCTCTTTAAGCCTCTTGGCCTCCTCGAGGGCCTTGGATGCTTCCTCCCTCACCATCTGGCCCTCCTCCCGAGCTCGGGCCGCCTCAGCCTTGGCACTGTCCGCCTCCTTCAGGCACTTGGTGGCCACTTCCCAAGCGGCATCAATGAGCATCCTCATCTGAGATATTTCCTCACTATGGAGGTGCTAGATGTGGAGGGACTTGGCGCGGGAGGTTTCCCTCAGCTCCTACAATTAGAAAAACTCAGAATTGATAACTCCAAGAAAACCACCAAATGACCCCACCTCAAAAGTAGACCACTTACCTTTGTAATCTAGGGAAGGTCATCCCTGAAGCACCGAACCATGGCCTCGCTCACGCTCATGAGGCAAACTTGGTACTCTTCGAAATGGCACCAACGAATGACCTCTCTCACGTCGTTCATCTCAAATGACCTCCCCTCCGACGGTCCTAGCAGGTCAGGGAGTTGGAGGGCCTTCTGACTCCAATGGGGAAGCTCCAGACCGGCCATCTCAGTGATGTTGCGGGCAATCACGCCCCCGTACTCCGGACTCCTACCCTCGGTGACGTACCTCGCCTGGAGGTTGGGGAATGATGGGTCCGAGGCCGTCGTGGCTGCCGCTATGGCCTCATCGGAGGCCCTCAGCACGTCGGCTGAGGGGTTGACAAAACCACCTGGCATTGCTGGCTAGGTGAAGAGGTCCCTGCGACGCCATGGCTCGGGCGGGCTGCTTGAGGAGGACGCCCCGGCCCTAGGCCCTGAAGCCTCTATGGGACTCGCTGATCGAAGCCATAGGAGGGGGAGTTTCGGCACCTTGCCCAACATTGGGAGACCGCTCGCCGGCTGTCGCCAGGCAACGACATGCCTCCGGCCTCGGAGGCGTCGGCTCGGTCAGCCACCGCCTTCTCCAACTCCTCCCCATCCCCTTGCTGGATAAGGGCGGTGTCGTCTACCCGTCCGCTCCCGCCGTGCTGAGGAGACTGCTGCTGTAGTTGCTCGTCCTACGGTCAGGGCAGCACTTGTTGCCGAGGGAGCCACTGTAGCTCCCCATCTCACGGTTGTGGCGACTCAGGGCAGTCTTGCTATGGAAGTTCCCCTCCTTGCTGCTGTAACGACAGTTCGCCCACCTTCTGCCGCTCCTCTTGCGGCTCCTGCTGTGGCAGCAGCTCTCGTTCCTCCAACCCTAGGGCCTCGTCAACCTCATGGTCGATCACCTCAAGCGCTGAGGCCCCGAGATCCTCAGGGGCTAGGGGAGCCCAATGTGGTGGTGATGCCGCCTTAGCCTCTGGTGAGGCTGCGGTAGCCTCCTCCTCCACGAGGGCCAGGGTCCCCTCAGTCAGAGCCACCCTCGGCTCCTGAGTGACAGAGTCCGACGCCGCGACCGACACCTACGCCCGGGCAATGGCGCCGAGCTTGAGCTTCTTGGCCGGCGCCGAATCTAGCACAGCAGGATGCCAAGGAGCACTGAAAGAAAAGAGGAGTTAGCGAGGTGGAAAAACTGTGAGTGAACAAAGACATAACTGGATCCATGACACATCCGATTACCAGGCCATGGGGTACGGTCGTTTCTTCGTCACAACCATGATTAGCCTCGAGCCACTGCCCTTCGCGGCGGCGGCTTCTCTAGCGCCACCACGCGCCGAGGTCGTCTGAGCCTCGGAGGGACCCTACTTCACAGGGGGCATGCGGGGCCGAGCTCCGGTCGTAGTGGACGGCTCCTGGCCAGAGGCTGCGAGCATTGAAGATGGCTGCCTTGAAGAGGATCTGTGTGACCATGTGCGCCTGTGCGACGCCTTGGCCCCCAGCTGAGCTGAGGGCGTCAGGGCTTGCTTGGCGGCGGACGGCTCAGGTTCCTGCCGTGAGGCCGAGGCCGCCTGCCCGGCTGATCATTGATCCTGGCGGCTCTTGATGACGAGGCTTCCATCGCTGCCGCATCCCCAGCAGATCCCTGCGAGAGACAATGGGGAGGGGCGTTAACAGCGGCGGCAATGAGCCAGTCATGCGTCCAGACGACGCCCTCTCTTTCGCTATCCCCGCTCTCCTCCTCCTCCTCGGTATCCGACATGGGAGGGGACTCTTCGAGGGGCTCCCCCTCGTGCTCATGTCGGTGCCGGCGCTTGGCAAGAGCCTCACGTGTGAGCATTTTCTCCGATTGCTGTTTTTTCATGGCGTCCTTATCCCTTTTTCTGCATAGCATTGGTAAAGCGTCTTACCACTGACTTAGCTTCATCTTCCATGATCGGCGGATGGACATTCGCCATGCTGTCCAGGTTCTGCAGCAGAGGGGCAACGTCAGAAGGGGAATATAAAGGAAGGAGATGAAGATCGGAAAGGATAAAAAATTGATCACAAGCACTTATGAACTCCAAAAATCCCTCGGTCGGGCGCATTCGAACCGCATTGAGGCTACTCTCAGCAACTTGGCCGACTACCGCCTTCACGCGCTGATAGAGCGCCACGTGGGCCAAGTTCTCGGGCACCATCCGGCACCCCTCCAACAACGCTCCCGGGGTCATCTGATCTAGCCGGAGAGGGCACTGCACCAGAGGAAGAACCCTCTGACGATGGAACTCCGCCACGACCCTGCTTGCTGTTAGAACCTTATCGTGCAACGTACGAAGGGCATCGAGGAGGGGTCGCAGGCGTACGGCCTCGTACGAAGAAGGCCTGTGCCCCCAATTGAACCAAGCTTCATTGATGACCCTGCTGGTGTACCAAGGGAGATGCGCGTCATCATTCTGGATGTGGAACCACCCGCTGTGCCATCTTGGGTTGGAGGAGGTAAGCTTCACCTGGATATACTTATCAACTCGCTTTAACTGGATGGAGCAGGCACCATTGCAGACAAAGTTCTAGACACCCTGGGTGCCCTTCACCATGGTGAAGAGCTCCGCCTTGAAGAGATAAAGCCTTAAGTGCCAGTGTGGCTTGATCCCCAAGTATCCTTCACAAACGACCGTGAAGATGGCAGCCTGCGCGATTGAGTTGGGGTTGAGTTGATGGAGCTTGACTTGGAGGTGGTGGAGAATGCCCCGGATGAGTGGACCCACTGGGACCCCAAAGCCACGCTCATGGAAAGCGGTGAAGCTCACCACGTAGCCCTTTGGCGGCATGGGTTCATGGTCAGAACACGGCGGGACCATCCATTCAGGATGCTCCATGTTGGTCCTCAGGTGGAGGAGCCCCCTGCTCACAAGCGTGGTCAGATCCGACTCCGTTACCATGCATGGAGACCACGGGTCGGTAGCACGAACAATAGCGCACGACATCTCGATGGTGGAAGCGGCGGAGACTGTGGTGGTGACCTCCCTGGAAGGAACGCACCTCATGTTTCCTTACGACTCACTAACCCTTCACTTTCACGATGGAAGACGCAGGGGCAAGGGAAGGCAGGACTGCAGAAGCGGAAGAGGAGAAGCCAAGGCGTGGATCTGAAACTTATAGAGGTGGAATGGCAACAAGCAGATTTAAGTAGGTAACCCCCATTTATTGCTCCCATTCCAAACTATCTCCTCGAATCCTGGCAAGAACACGTGTCCGGATCCCACTGCATAACCGTCCGTGTCCACGTCTGGAGTCGAACCGTCGCGTCACTCGCCTCAGAAGGCGTGTCATCAACAGGCGGGAAGGCTTGGGCCCCACCAATTCCTTCCACACGATGGAACCATGGGCCCACCTCCAAACGGTAAGCCACAAGGGAGCACAGGCTGGCCCACGATGTGGGTTCGACAGCCGCCCTCAAAACTCCGAGCCAGGAACGACTTTTTGGGCAGCCACGACGTGGCAAGAAAGCTTCGAGGGGGCCTTAAAAAGCCTAAAGAAGATGTATTCGAGGCCTAGTAGGGGTCGAAATGGGATCCCCATGGAAGGAGGCATCGAGTCGCCAGGCTCTACTGAACGAGTCTGGTCCCCATATGACCCTGAACCAGCATTTTTGGTGAGCACCCCAGCGGCCACTAGCTGACCTCAAACGAAAGAGGCATGGGCTCCCACTCGAATGAACCTAGAAGCTCAAATGGGACCAACCAATGCTCGCCCAACGAGGGTAGCACGTTGGCCGCCATCCCTCCTCCGCAAAGGAGCGTGAGGGTCGAACAGCCGAAACAGAGCGAGTTCCAATGAGTCTTGTTTGAGTTAGGCTCGGGAGCTCATCGAAGCCAGCTCCAACCTCGCATGCTCCTCAAAAAGACGGAAAAACACCACGGAGGATTCTACCAATCCTCCAAGGGCTCGGGGGCTACACCCGGCGGGTGCGCTCGTGCGTACCCACCAAAGAGCCATCGTACGGCTATGACTCCAGCTCATGAGTCTTTGCATGAATGATACCATTCGAGCAGAGCCTTAGGGGATACTATCGGGTACCTAAACATGGGGTACCCTAAACAACGCGATCAAAGCCCAAACCACCCTGCCTAAAAATCCCAGGACCTCAGAAAGCATGACATGGCCCTCGTACTGCGCGGCTCGATTCCGCTCTATCCCGTACGAGGGTCGAACTCCACATATGGGTGTCCGTCTCATACAAGGCTTAGACCCTCAGACAACCCCCCGTCTTGTACGAGGGTCGGGACCCACGATGAACCTCCGTCCCTTATGAGGCTCGACCCTCTTAGATGGTTTTCCGCCTTGTATGAGGGTCGAACCCCTCTTTTCCACATCTTCAAACCTTGCTCCCACCTTCTTGAGGGTCGAATGGCTGACACGTGCATGATATATGAGGCCCAATGCTATGACGTCCCTCCGTCCGGCATGAGGCCCCCTACCCTCGATGCCGAGCCTCACCTACCCCCTGACGGATGCATTTAATGCTCTCACCCACTCAGATCTAATCTCGTGACCCCTGCAGACTACACAGTGGTAAAGTACAGGGTCAGATCACCTTTACCACCCATGCTCGGTCATAAAAAGTGATATGAACATCACTGTTATAGTATGGCAAGTGTAACTTTACCCCCGGATCCGCATTACGGCACCGATCGAGACCCTCAAACCGAATCATGTGGTAGATGTACTCTAGGAATCTAGGGATACGGATCACCTACCCCATGCTGAGGCCACCCTCAGACCCTTGAATCGACCAAAGGAGGCTTGAAAGTCAGCGTGAGTACATCTACTCCGCCGTGACAGTCGGAGCCTAACGCACGCCCTGGTTCATAATGTCTCGACGGCAATCCCAGTTGTCACTGTGGCATCGACAAGAACAAGACTACACAGGCACACGTCGCCCACGCATTGCAACGTCATTCCGCTTCCTTTTACCTCTAGGACACTCTTGTACACCCACGGTCTTCTCTTGAACTATAAAAGTGGACGCCTGGTGTAGTTCTAGGGGTTCCGCAACCCAGCACTTTCGCTATGTCCTGAGGTAGCCGAAGCACAACACACCTGTACTTATAACCCCTACTACAAGCACTCCGGTGCAAGATAATACAACTCGCCACCCCCACTGGACATAGGGCCTTCCTTTCCCAAACTAGTATGCATTGCTGTGTTCATCTTAGATCACCATCCGGGGCGGGAACGCGCAGCATTATAAATTCACTTGCCGGTGTGAGGGTCCACGATCCAAAACACCGACACCCAGCTAGCTAACCCGTTGGTCCCTGCCTCGCGTTAGCCCGGCCTGCCTCTCCTTGGCCCACTAGCAGCTCCACAGGCCTAGCTCACCCTTCGCCCCGCCAACGACCCAACCGGCCCAGCTCGCCGCCTTGGCCTAGTGGCCCATACGGCCGGCGCCCCAACGCCCAAACCCTAGTGCGCCCGCGTCCGCTCCCAGACATCTGCCGCTGCCACTTCCCTTCACCCGTGCCGTGCCCAGATGCCAGCCGCACGCACCCCACGCCCTGCCACCTCGGTGTCCGTGCCGATGCGCACCGCGTGTCCTGCTGCGGGCACGGATGCTGGAGATCACCGGCTCGCCTTGAAGCCCTAGCTGCTCGCATATAAAATGAAGAAGCCGGCGCCCTGATTCTCTTGTTCCTCCAAGCCACCGCCACCACCATTTCTTCCCTTCCTGCTGCTCCTTGGCCTCGCCATGCTGCCGCCTTGCCACAGCCACGCCACGCGCTGCATCCGCGACACTGTCGTGCCAAGCTCCGCCCTCCACAGCGACCACGTCAAGCGTCGTCTTCTCCAAGCCAACCGCGACCTCAATGCTGTCCATGGGCACCCCCGCCGCACTGTGCCGCTCCACCGAGCCTGGGACGTCAAGCCCATCTTCACCGTGACGTGCCTCTACTTGAGCTGTGCCTCTACGTCTGCGTCACCACCTAACTCCGCCTCGCCGTTCGGCCGTGGCCGAAGTGCAACACTGCGGACGCTCCTCTGTCCGCCTAGCCATGCATGCCTCGACACGATGTCGTTCCTCTCCGACACAGCAGATGCAGACAATGCCGGCACCCTGCCTCCTCTTCGTCATCGCAAGCTCTGCTTCCTCGCCGTTCGCAACACCGCGCCCGCCACGTCCTTGCGTCGCGCCACTAAGCCAACTACATCGCCTCCTGCTGCTCCTCGTCTCCACATCAGCCGCACCATGGTAGCAACACCGCACCGACGACACCGGCATACTCTGCCTCGTCAACGTCCAGCACACGGAGCCATGAGCCTCTGCTCTGTCCTTGGCACGCCATCGCGATGCCATCGTCCCCGACCTTGCCAGCACCCTCTACATCCTTGGCTCTGCCGTCCACGACGTCTTGCGCTACCTCACCGCCAACACCGAAGTCTGCCTCGCCTCCAATGACCGCAAGCAATAGCAGCACCTCGCATTCACTCAGTGGGGCCATGAGTCCTCTGTTCTCCAACCATTACAGCTCTAGCAACCATCGTTGGTGAGCAACCAGTGCCTAAGCTAAGTCTTTTCCCCATGAAGATGACCCCGTTGTTGCCATATATGAAAACCAGCCTTCGTGCCGTGTTCTTCACTGTCACGGGGATGTCGTGCCCTGCTACGCCATTGATCCAGAGCAGATGAACCACGACCTCTGCCTACAACCGTTGGCGAGCCATCATGATCGAAGCATCACTATTTTCCCCTCCAATTGATGATATCGCCACTGTTGTCCTGAGACTGGCCGTCGTACCATGTTCTACTCTATTGCAAGGAAGCAATCGCCCATCATATAGACTGGAACATGCAGCTACCGTAGTCCTCCCTTTTGCCTCCAAGGTTGAGCCCCGAATCCTGCCAGCGACGCCGACAAACCCTTTTCTTTATTATCTTCTTACACTTGTTCATGTAATTGACATACACTTATCATGATCTGATTATCTATCTTTGTATGCCGATGCCGTGCCTTCATGCTGGTCTATCCGCCTTGTATTTTCTTGACATTCTTCTCCGATCTTTCCCCTCGCCGGACTCGCTAGAATACCGAGACGACCACCCAACCTCTATATGTAGGACGGGGGCGGCGTCGAGCCTCCGCCGGAGCTCTGTCATGCCGAACAGATTCACCAACGGCCCCAGCAACTTTGTGGGTGACGAAGATCCGTGCGCGCCTCGGTGTGCCGTCGTATACGCTTGGTGATCTAGTGAACCTAGCACTTTTGTGGGGGAGGATGGCTGTGGGTCGTTCATCTAGATCAATGACGCCAAGCTATGAAGGAAAAACGGAAGACCAAGCCTCGCTGGAGCAAAGCTTAGGGGAAGAAAAGAAGGAAGGGGATGTAGGAGTTGAGAAGAAAGATGGAGGAAAAGGAAACAGGAAGAGAAGAAGAGTTGGGGAAAAGAAATGAGATGGAGGGAGAGATGGACGGACCTGATTCGTGTGAATCTTTTGATCGACAGATAGGCCCACAGAAACCAAGCCCAGAACAGATCTAGTAGAGAGATGTGGTGCAACTGGCAGCACGCCACATGATGGACCTAGCCCAGCCCAGTTCGGCCCGTGTACGGCCCAAGTCCGGCCTACCAGGCCCATTTACGACCCAGTAACGGCTAAGTGCAATCCATTACGATGATGTCATCATCGCATCATGCTAACGTCATCTCGGCCCCACCAGACTTTGCCACGTTAGTAGACACGCAGACGCCACATGGACCAATCTAAGCGTGACACATGTTGCCACCAGAAACTGCCACATGTCGGCCCTAGGATTATTCGGCCTTTTATCTTTTTTAGAATATATATTAAACTTCAAAAATTCATAACTAATTCATATAAGTTCAAGAAAAATATGAAACAAGCATCCAAATTTTCTATAAATCAAGCACAACATCATGAGCTTATGTTTGAGTGCATTTGAATCTTTTTGATATTCATTTGGTTCTTTGTGGTTTCTATAGGAGTCGCTAACATGACTATTACATCTCGATTTCAGAGTCCAACGAGGAGAGATCTGAGGAAGGAGATTATGAACACGGAAAGATGATGACGAACAAAGGAGATCCCACTGATCAACTACACTGACGGAAGGAGAATTGTACCACTACTTCCTCAACATCGTAGGTGTCATGGCATCACCCTCTTTTAGAGAATCCTATTAGACATGGCATATTATTAGAATTGCTAGTGCTTTATATTTATTCCTTTGCTTGTATAGTGATTAAGCCACTATTACCTAATTACCCAGCTTTGCGCTCGCACTTATATATATATATGCTCTCCTGCTTGCTTGCATATTATCACACTTATTATAACTCCACTTTGCATTGTATTCGTGATGTGATGTGGGTGGTGAACCCTTGGGTATGGCTTGGCTTGGGATGTCAAGCTGGGTGGACTTGATGGACTAGATGGACTTGATGGACACTGGGCGAGTATCTGGGATACTGGGTGGATGGTTATGGCAGGGTGTAGGGTGAGGGTTGAGTCGGCTGAGCAGGGATATACGATGAGCTTTTGGAGCGAGTCTTGTTGGGGGTACGGCTTGGGTATCCCCACATATGATTACCTATAGTGGGTAAAATGGACCTGAGGTGGTTCCAAGCTGGAGAGCCTAGTGGAAAGAGGCCTCGGAATAGTAGGTGCCGTAATGGCATGGGGTATTGACTATCCCATGAGAAGATGCCCTATTTGGCTACCCTAGGACCTGACAGACTCTAGTATCAGCTTCATAGGAATCCATTACTTTCCACTCTCTCCTGAATAGACGGGAGACGGTCTAACCCTTGGTAGGGTGGATGCCATTACTGCTAGGTTATTAGCGGATAGTGTAAGGGAGGTACGGGCACAGTGACCCACACCCTCCTAAGACAACATAGTGACCCCTGAGGCCTGGTACTATGTCTCACAGTCTCGATGGCCAAGGTCGAGTGGTAGTATGGCATTCATTCTAGGCTTGTGGCGACCGGCGGCCAGCGATGAAGGTAGATCTTGTGGAATTGTAAAACCTCTGCAGAGTGTATGTTGATCGATCGATACATATGCTGATTCATCAGCTATGGGCCTTTCCTATGTTCTGTTGCACTAGACACTAGTGAGAGGAGTGTTCTACCTCGCCCGAGAGATACTTCCGGCCGTGAGCCCTTAGGTTGTGGGCTGCGAGCCGCTGAGACAGGTAGAGCGGGAGTCTGGCATGGTCAACTTGAGAGTGTGTCATGATGATGGAGATGTGGAGATGGAGATGTGGTGATGGATTTGGGATGGATTGGGATGATGGATGGATGAGGATGGGTTTGAGAATGATTAAACTTGACTATTATATTATTATTAATTGCTACTTTCGCATGCGCTAGAATGCAACCCACAGCCAAATTATAGGATCGCTAGATCCCTTTATTTTCTATTTCCACTAAAGCCCGTTGGTGCTGACCATGGCCTGCACACATCTGGTGGTGTGCAGATTTACCTGCTCTACAGTGATGTTAAGGATATGTTGGATTAGGTGGTCTCGTGCCTACACTCAAGTTGGAGATTGAAGCTGCTTCTGTGATATCATTTTTCGCTCTCTAAAGCTGTTCTGGATGCTATATTTCGCCATGTGGCGATGAATCATATAATGTAAGCCCTACTATTGTACTCTTTTATTCCAAATTTGATGTATAGAATTGATTATCGACTGATGTATATAACAGCCTATGGATTTTCCCTTCGTGGAAAATTGAGGTTGTTTCAG
Source organism: Cymbopogon citratus (assembly GCA_031170775.1). Classification (NCBI taxonomy): domain Eukaryota; kingdom Viridiplantae; phylum Streptophyta; class Magnoliopsida; order Poales; family Poaceae; genus Cymbopogon; species Cymbopogon citratus. The sequence continues at coordinate 13,831 of DXKC01051006.1, forward strand.
CTATATAAACAGGGCCCCTGACCCCTGGAGGAGGCATCCCTAGAAATTATAATTTATTATTCTGAGAGAGGATCAGGTCAGAGGGACCCCTCGAATGGGTCTCCTCCTTGGAGCTTAGCATTCAAGAGAGATTTGAGAGTATAGGGTCGAGGTAGAGTTGGAGGAAGCCTAGCATGTCGGTGTCTCCTCTCTAGTTGTACCTACGAGAACAAGTCTCATAACCTAAGGCTTGGTTCTAGGATTATTTGGCAATTCAACTTCTAATACTAGTAAGTTTGTTGTTCTTATTGTTCTTTGATTTTTGGTTTACTTTATTAGCTATCGGTAGGGAATAGAGTAATCATTCGTAGCATAAGCATGGTGCTTGGGCTAGGAATACTCATTGATAGCTCCTATCTGGCCGGATAACTAGTAGTACATTAGGGGAAGTGACAGTCGCCCTGGTGGTTGCATATTCCATATCCCATTAGAAGGACAGTAGGATAGTGTGCCGAGGTTAAGCATCCTCTGTGGTGTCTCTTTTCCTTAGGTGGCCCCCTTAGAACAATATCTACACAGCTTACCATAGGTTGAAAGAAGACTGACGGAGTAATCCTCTCTATATCGCTCATATCTCACTATCTTGTCTGTAGCTCAGGAGTTAAGTATAGAATTGGGTTAGTCAGATGCACATTTTCTCCTAGCGGATAAATAAATAACGATACTCTAGAATATCTCCCAGGTGAAGTGCTCATTGATATTCATGCGCTTGCGGATTATTCTTCTGTGTGCGTATCTAGGATCAACAATAGTCCACCACGGGAGGTGTCCTTGGTGGTTATTTGGGAGGAGGTGAGCTAACAGAACAAGCGATCAAGCGTGATGCAAGACGAACACCAGGGTTTAACCAGGTTTGGGCCGTGGATTGCCTAATACCCTACATCCCGCGTATTTGTGGATTGTATTGCCTTACGAGAGCGTGAGTTGTAGGGGTACCCCTGCCCACCTTATATAGCTGGGGAACAGGGTTACAGATCCTAAGTTTATGGTTTGGGATGATTACAATCATACATATCGGAGCAGATACGTGGGACTCCTATCATCTAGAGCGCCTTGCACACCAAGGCGCCTCCAAATTCCTGAGCAGTCCGTCGACCACGCTTGGTGACGTCTCCTCGGGCATGAACTGGTCGTTTTGGGCCTCCAGGAAGTGTGGCCCAAAGATAGCCGTGAGGGTATAGGGCTTAATACACCCACAGTTTTAAAGCCAAACCACCAAATTGCCGTGAGTAGCATAGCTCGTACGCATCCCAGCCATGTCATCTCGCACTTGTCTTTGTCCGAAGTGTCAGCCATCGCGGCTAGCACCCGGTCGTCCGGTCCCTCAGTTCAAGCACCACGTCCGCCCTTCACCGCTCCCGGATCGTCAGCACAGCATGCCCTGCTTGACCTTCTCCCGACCATCTGTACCGCCTTCGGACTCCACACCTGCACAACATAAGCCAAGAGACACATTTCGACACATAACCCTATGCCCGGGATTAGCAGAATCACCAATCAACAACCAGCCACAAATATTGGACCTTGTTGACAATCGCTCATCACATACAAAGATGCTACATAATGGCTATGGAAAGAGCCATGTGTTCGCATTTTCTAAGTTCTTGCTAGAATCACGACCCAGATGGAAAATGCTCGATGAAACCCCATTTGAATTACTCTAATTTTCTTATCTTATCCTTATATATATGATTGATCCCTGTTATGAGATGATCTAGTGGAACTCTTATCACAAGTGTGTATGTTTATACCTAGTCTTCATACCTCCTCAGCCTTCTAGTGGTAAAATTATAAATAAAGATATATGGTGTGGGTGTATTAACCCCTATACCCTCACGGCTATCTCTGGGCCTCGTGCTCTGGTGGCCTAGGACGACAAGATCAAGCCCGAAGGACGCCAACAAGCGTGGTCGGCGGCCCTGATTGGGCAAAAGGAGGCGCCTTGGCATGCAAGGCACTCTAGATAATTGGAAACTCGTATCTTTCCTGGATATGTATGATTGTAATTATCCTGTATCATAATCCTAGGATCTGTAACCCTATATAAGGCGGGCGGAGGAACCCTACAACTCATGTTTTCATATCAGGCAATACAGTCCACAGAGATGCAGGACATAGGGTATTACGCAATACGTCGCCTGAACCTGGATAAATCTATTTGTCCCGTCTTGCGTCACGCTCGATCGCTAGTTCTAGCTTGCCCCACGCCTAAATAACCACCAAGGACAGCCCCGTGGTGGACTGTCGGGCGTATTTCGTCGATAGTGGCATGCCAGGTAGGGGGAGCGCAGCTAAAGCTTGAGTCGGTCGAGATGGTTTTCTTCCCTGCTTCCATGGACTTCGGCGCCGGCCTCACACTCACCGTCGGCTCGGTCACTTGGACCGTCGACATCCCGAGGACTACCGAGGCTGTGGAGGAGGTGCAGCCTTCTTCCGCGATGGCTTCACCGACAACTCCATTGATAACTCCGATCTCGGGGCCACCCCGGGGTCGATCACTTCACCAACTCGACGACAACTTCCCCGTTACCAGGGGAAGAAGATCGACAACTCCGACCTGATCGATCTCATAGATCGACAGGTCGAAAGGTTAGACAGCACCCTGTCCTTAGTTCAATCTATTAGATCTGATCTGACACAGGATGGATTTACTGTTGTTCGCAACCGTCGTCACGGCAATACGCGCCATGCCGACCACCAATGCCGCCCAGATCCAACTCTGGTAGTGGCTCTTCAGCGTCACATCGCCGACCACCACCGTCGCCCAGATCCAACTCTGGTCGTGGCCCAAAATTTTCAACGTCGTCGTGGACGCACGTGCCACGCCGACCAGACATACCGCCCAGATCCAATCTTGGCTGCGGTCCGACCACCTTCTCCAGACTAGGTGCATCGTCGACCATAGAGTCCGAGCACCGTGGCGCTGACCAGACCAGCACCGTATCCGTACGAGCTGAAGAACGCTGCCTCATCTTACGAGCAGCACTTTCTAAAGCTATTCAAGCAGATCAAGAAAGCCGACGTAACATCCTAGATGTTGATAAACAATTAAAAACTTGATCATGAGCTTCATCAAGCATAATCACCATGCATTATGACATGAAACCGTACCATGTTTCAATTATAGCATTTACATGTGTATATTTGGTGTTTCTTATGATACATTTAATGTTACAAATAATGTTTATTAGAAATCTTTATGAATTTATACATATAAAATTTTCTTAAATAATTAAGAATTTGTAATATCAATTTTTGTTTCATAAATTAGTGTGATGCTTGAGCTTTGAAATAATGTTGATAACTGTGGTGTTTGAATATTGGTTGTTCACTAATTAAGTGCCAAATTTGTAAATGTATTATTTATTTATCTTAAATTCAAATTCTAAGTTTGAAATTCTATTTTCAAAACTATTTGGAATTTGAGGATGAGCCCAAAAGTGAAGCTGTTGATCTCAAAATTTTGAACAACTTTTACGTTGGAAGTTTTTCAAGTTACTATGCAAATTTTGAAGTAATTTGAAGAATTTAAAAATCAAACGCATTAGTACATTACCTCGATCGATGCATCTGCCACTGAGCTGCTTGCCTGCTTCACTGGCCGCCGCCTTTCCTTGCCGCTATATCTCCCGCTGCCACGCAGCAGCTTGCGTGGGCAAGCTCAAGCAGGAGCTGGCACATCTAGAAGTCTCGCCCTCACCCATCATGAACCCAGAGCCGGGCACGGCATGCTTTCTTCTTTCTCTTGCCGCCGCTGAACTCCACCCGTCAGGGCACATCGCCGCCTCTGCGTTCCCTCCACTCAAGTTGACCACAACAAACTATTCCTCGCCTCACGCCGCTCCTATACCGCCTCTTTTCCAGCCGTATCCGTCGCCGTGGTTGCCTTCCCCAGAGCCGCTTCCGTCACCGCCGCCTGCAAACATGGCCGCGCCACCTGGGGCAGCCTCAGGCCGAGGTGAGACGTCCTCTGGGTGCGCGAGAGCATTGGGATGCTCCTCCTTCAATCCTCCGTCGCTGGCGACCCTCCTCCGGCCGGTATCAGCGAGCTCTGCCTTCCCCCTGTCTAAAATCACGACCAGGGACCTTAGGTGAGAAGAAAGAGTTTGGCAGGGTTCCTGGTGCGAAGTCATAGACTCAGATGAATAGTGTCCCGAGGACTTGTTTGTAGGAGTTTTTCAGAAAATTCAAAAATTCATATCTAGAGTTTGGTAGCTCCGATTTTGGTAAACTCTCCTTATAATGTCTAGTTTTTATTAAAAATATAAAACATGCCATGTTCTATAGTAAAATAATTATTTTTAATTTATGCCTTTTAATTATGTTTAAAAAGGGAGAAATTCATATCTCTTGCTGTGTTGATCTAAATGATTTGAAATTCTTGTGAGATGTTCCTTCTTCTATTTGGTGCTGTAGTAAAAATTTCATGTTCATTGGATGCAATATGACAGAGTTTTCTATTTTATCTTGTTTAGTGCTTAATAAATGGTTTATAATTAAAATGAAATTTAATAAATAGAAAATGTGGTTCCAGAGCTTTTGTATGATGATGTAATGTTAATTTGGTAAATAATATGATCAGGTATTGTATAAAATATTGAGTTTTGCATTTATTTTGCTCTCACATGCTTAATTATAATTAAATCTTATCTTTCTCATAGTAATTAATGTATATATTCTGAGAATGTGAAACTTATACAGTAGTCATATCTTGTCATCACCGGTCTCCCCTAAAAATTTGGTGTTAATTTAATGATGTTTAAATATACCCTCAATTATAAGCTTAATTATTAGTTAATAAGTACTAAAGTGATTAGTATAAATCCTAATATGACTTGAGTATATTTTGGATTGATTGGTGTCTATGAAACACTTTCACCGTTGCTGTTTCATGGCAAATTCATTGCCATCTTGATTTGGATATGACCAACTTATGCTAATGTAAACAAAAATTACTTTTAAGCAAGGTAATAAATAGCCCGCTATTTTACCGCTATATCTCGAAATAGCTTCTTGCAGCAAAGTGCCGCTATTTGC
>DXKC01051589.1:0-10725 GCA_031170775.1 Cymbopogon citratus
TAATTTTCAGAAAGAAAACAACGGGTCTTTGTCTGACGACATACCCGTTTTTCGGCCACCTGAATGATGAACTGATGAAGGCAAAAGATATCTAGGGATCTCTATCATCATCACCTGTGCTCAACAAGTTAGATTAAAATAGAATCGTCGTCGTCACGAACATTGCCGTGAATCTACTATAGTCTTTCCCTCAAAAAGTTCTACGATAGTCTGATCATTACAATAGTTACCTTCTTATTCTAGTTTGCAATATATCAGCTGCCGTGTGATTGCGCAAGTCTGATGGTTGTGTTCGAGTAGTTGTGTAGCTTTGCATCAGCCCCGGCCCTGGGGGGTGCGAGCGGTGTCCAGGCACAGGGCCCTTGAAGGCAAGGGGCCCATGGCCATGTATGTATGTATAGTAGTTAGAATTCTCTCCCTAAAAAAATACTACTAGTTGGTATAATTTTTTTTTTACTCTGGTCCAATGGCAAATCGTCCATATGGCAAATACGAGTGTCCTCGGTGGCTTCATCGCTGCACCGTCGCGTCTCCGCTCGCTCACTCTGTAGCTCCATTTCCAGCCAAGCGAGTGTACATCATTACGAGATGTGCTTACAGCTTACGTCCAAACGAGTTCAAGGTGCCCAACCAGCAGCCCAGGCCTTTTTGCCAATCGCCTTGTTGTTCCCTAATCCCATCTATTGATTGTTTAATCAATGTCAAATTTGCCTATTTTCCTTTGCCCAGTTGTTATTTTTAATATAAGAACCTCTTATATTCTAATTTGGGATTTGGAAATGCTGACGATGCATGGCAGCGAATAATTATCCCAATGTTCTCAAAGTAGGTCTCAAAAAAAACATGGTAATTTCCTAACACTCAAAAAGCACAATTTTAGAAGAGAGAAAAAAGAGCTAGATAATTTTTTTATAATTGTTGAAGGGCCCATCTTTCTAGCTTCGCTCCGGGTCTATGAATTGACAGGGCCGGGCCTGCGCGCATGAGACGCGCACGACAACCTACCACCCTGGCCGAGTATGACGCGGGTGCGGAGGTCCCAAGGCTATGCCAGCCCTTAGAGCGGAAACCGTATTGGCTGCCGTGCCGGTTGCTCACGCACGGAGATCCATCCATCCACCGCGGCGGTGGCGGTCGCTGCAGCTGTGGTGCCAGCGCGCCCCCAGTCGCTCCTCCGGTGCTCGCCCCACGCGCGTTGGTGGCGCCCGACGTGTCCACTATCGCCTCACTCGCTCTGGTCGTGCGGGCAGCCCTCGCCGGCCGTGTGCGTGCCTCCAGCCCCACCACTCTCCGATACACCGCTGCCTTCTTCGTCCATAGCCAAAGCAACGAAGATTCACGCCACAAAAATTACCGCATCCAAAGGGCGTGGTGCTTGGGCCGGCCCAGCAAGCCGAGTGGGGCAGCACGAATTGTAGCCTCCACCGTTGGATAGTATTGAGTGGCCAGATGCATGTCGACTTCAGAGACAAGTCGGTCCGTACAACTTTAGAGGATCTCATTCCCAGCGTTGTGATGGCCGAGCGGCGAGAGGCCATGGTGGTGGATCTAATGTGGTGCTCTGGCAATGTGGCGACGGCAGAGCAACGAGCATATAGGGAGGTGGAGAAACAGAGAGTCCAGTAGCGCCAACGCAGATGTGGCCGCGGCGTGCCAGGTGACAGACTGACGGCGGTTTTTAGGGAAACCGCGGCGCCGCCCGCTGCACGTGGTTTTTGACTGGAACAAGGAACGAGGCGGTGGAGGCCCGTGCTGCGTGTGCTATGGGAAAGAGGTAGGCCTTTTCTCTTATTATTTTCTGTTTTCGGTGATCTTTTCCCTTTGAGATGCAAATTAGCGATTGTGTCACTCTATGCTGCAAGACCTTATGCTATACTCCGTGTTCCACAACGTTAAATTATGAAACAATGTATGATTTTCTTTCGCTGTGGAAACGTTGTGTCTCAAGATTTGTTCGATTAATCCCCTTTCAACCAATACTGTGCGAACAGTTATATCTTGGGAAAAAAATGACTTCGACCATAAAATATGATGAAAGGATTTTCTTCTACTCCTACGTCCTATTCAACACACCTCTTTGTCATGTCTATTTGGCCAGATGACCTATGCTCATACAAAATAGAACTATATATGTTTGTGCGTCCCTTGATGGTATACAATTTGATTCCAATACATATTAAAACATATGAGGTGTCGTACTGGTGCAAGTCATTTAGACCCGACACAATGCTAAATTTGAAATATTAATAAATACACATTATTTTTGTTATTTTCTATAAACAATTGATAATTTATTTCTCCCGTTGCAACGCACGGGCATATTTCTTAGTAATAATAAAACACGAAAATTTCAGTCTGCCTTCTCGGTACACTAATTTTATGTCCACCACTTCTATAGAAAGGAAAGAAGAATTGGGCCAGACTCCCAATCTGGAAAAAGAGCTCTAACTTCAATACAAACGCAACAGAGTTAGTAGTGATCAACGGAGGGCAAGGACAACGTCGCTTTCTGATATATATATATATATTCACAGCAATCACAAAATCAGTAAAAATCGATTCGACAATATAAAAAACAATCAAATTGGAGAAATCCATAAAGAAATCGAATCAGAAATCAGACCATGTCTCCAGGTTGGGGCGTCCACGCTCGCGCAGCCGCCTATTCCTGCAGGAGCCGCGCCATCTCCTCCAATGGCCGAGCTCGTGCATTTGCCGCCTCCGAGCCCAAGCGAATCGAGAGGACGGAGCAGACAACGACGAGAGAACTAGAGGAGGCTGCTGCCCCGGGTGCAATCAGAGAAAGAAGATGGCGGCGTGCTCTCGAGGGACTGAGGGAGCAAGCGAAAGGCGACGTGACTGGTGAGGGGTGCAAGAGAGACGTCCGAGATGCATGGAGTGGTTTCCAGGCGGCCCGCCGCCTCTACGCTCACCGGCAAAGAGTGCCCGCTGTGCGCAATGGCTAGAGCCGAAACCAGGCGAGCACGCCGCTTGCAGCCCTGCGCTGCATGCCTCACCCAAACACCCCATCACTTAAGCATGCTGCCGCCGTCTCGAACGCGGGACGCCACCCGAAGCTGCTTCATGCTGAGCGGCCAAGCTGCGACTGCCAGCTAGGGTTTGGGTGCGATTAGGAAATTTTGGGAGCAACCCGAGCGGAGGAGCAACAGCGAGGGGATGCGGAGGGTCTGATTGGGCCATGGGCCTTTGCGGGGAGAAGGAAGGATTTACAGAACGTTTAACTTATTTTCAAATAATTTACCTTTTCAGCATGTAGATACGATGCACTTCCTCCGTTCAAAAAAGGACGTTTTTGACGTTCACTCATCATGTTTGACTATCATATATTTTGATATGTCTTATTTTATCGTTAGATATACTTTAATAGTAATTTATTTATTTTGTAATTTATATAAATTTTTTGAATAAGACGAACGGTCAAACATGAAATGTGAAAATCAAAAACATCCTTCTTTTTGGGACGAAGGGAGTACAGTATAAAAGAATTTTGAGGTATTCAACTTAATATCAATGAATTAATTAAGTTCGGCCCACCCTGCCTCCCGGTGGTAAAAAAAACTTCAATTATTATAATACAGTTTATTAACGTTGACAATTCACGGCAAAACAAACATATGCGTAAAGTAGGTTACCTAAACTACTACTTCAATTCAACATTTTACTTTAAGTGCATCTGTTTATATAATTTAAATCCATAAGAACGAATGATTATGCCATCTATTTTTCTAATACTAATGTACGAACCGTTTCCATGATCCTTTTTTTCAAATCTTGTACGAGTTCAATTAGAGAGATTGAAATTCAATCTTACAAGTTCAACTGAGAAACATAACATAACAATTAATCTCAAATGCTCTTGTTGACACGAACCAATACACTGCGAGGGCTTTAGCCACCAAGAGCTGAAGAACGCAGCAAGATAATCACTCTTGCATGGTAAGATAGGGAGAGGTTTGCAAGCAAACCCCAAAGCATAACCAACGCACTTTCAGGATACCCTAAAAAAATGCACTTTCAGGACGAAGAACCAGCTAGTTTTTAGGCAAAATAGCAAAGGAACCGGTGAAGCTCTCGCCCGGTCAATGAAAGGACGTCACCGGGTTGCCCTAGGTTGGCCGGCAAGCCTAGGACGCCATCCTTAGTCACCTGGATCAAGGGATGAACAATATGGGGCTCGAAAATAGAGTAGAGGAAGGAGATAGATTGACTTTGATTATCGATTGATTGGATGGGATCAATCGGCCATGGTCCTGCGAAAACCGGTAGTACCGGTGGTACGGACCGGTAGTAGTGGTACAAGATGTGTCTTTTCTCTGGAAGCATAACTCTCGCATTCAAACTCCAAATTGAACATTGCATATATGTTTTTTGATCATCTTGATGAGAGGAACGCAATGGTGAAGTCTATTTCTTATTTGGACAACTTTAAAAAATGGCCAATTTTTGTTGTGAACATATGCCCTCTGTTTTCGGGTGAATGATGCATTGAACCTGAAAACACTTTGCAAACATACTGAGCAACAATGATACCCATCGCATTGGCTGATCAGAGGCTAAGGGCAATGTATACATCAGCCATTTTTATGCTAAGGGTGATATATGTATCGGCCATTGTTTGGTAGAGCACTGTAGGCTTCTCGCCAAACGGCTTCTCGCCAAACACTTAGGATGTATTTTTTTTGAGATACCTCTCGTTGATTACCTTTGCGAGACATTCACCTTTCATTGTCTCCAGTAGATATAAATTTCTATATATGACTTTGATCACTCTCAAAGGACCTCCCAATTAGGAGACCACCTGCCAAATTGATTGCTCTTCGATCCAATAGGTAGTATGGTTTTGTACAATAGATCTCCCACTTAGAACGATTTGCTTCTCATTTTCTTATTATAGGCCTTTGCAACACGAGTTTTATCCTTTTCAATCTCTTTTAAAGCCTTCAACCTCTTATCTGTCACTTCATTTATATTGTCCATTGTTAGATCATGGTACACTATAGGAGATAGATTATTTTTCTAGAAAATCTGTATGCACTCAAGTTCACTTCGACGGGCAACATAGCTTCATGACCATATACTAGCTCAAAAGGAGTAACTTTGGTAGCACCATGCTTTGATATGTGTTGATACCAAAATTTGGTCAGTCGAGAAGTGCCATTGGCCAGAAAATATAGATTGCTCAAATAATGTGCGCAGAGATGCATATGGTGTCCAGGAGATCCTCATCAGCCAGGAATTATTCCATAATATTTTCGGATGGGATAAAAGTCCATATATGCATACGCACGTGGCCAAGCTTGCACGATGGACAATTGAAAGAGTTCATGCACGAACGGCCAATTATTAACAATATATATTGGCCATTCCATTTGTCTATATATATAGTGAGAGATGACTATTTTGGGAAGATGGTCATCTCGTGTGAAGCAAGAGAAACTAGGAGAATAAAGATATGCATGCACGACCAGGTGTCTACCTTGTATGTCAGTCATGGCGTGATATGTTTCACCGAAGATCAAACAAACAGCCACGAAGGCCCAATAATAGGCGTGAGCATGGTTAGAGTAATTAGAAATAGAATATATTAATCTTTTTATACCAGATCACATATTGTCAAAAGACCGCACACTCTTTACCAATATAAAAAAGGGTATGGCAACTTGTAATATTTGTCTCTCGACCAATACAACAACCGGCTTTCACACCAAACCCTAAGAGTAGGAGTAGGAGTAACGTAATGTAGATTCTCGACAAGACCTTCGAGCAGGCTCTGATTGATGTGGAGAGCGGTTTCCTGTTTGCTTGTAAGTATTGTCAAACCCCATAGTATTCGTAAATAGGTTGTGATTGACGTGGAGAGCAGCTTCTTGCTTATTTGTATATATAGGTTATGATTGACGTGGAGAGCGGCTTTCTGCTTATCTAATTATTATTACAAGTTATCTTTTAACCTGTCTCATCTGTTTAGCCTGCAATGGCTTATCTGATCTCTACATCTATGTGATTGATCTAGTTATTGGCTCTATTAGCTTAGCAAACTAATAGATTCATTAAGCTACAGATATTGTTTATTTATAAATATTTATTTATTGTAACAATATCATTGTCTGATCAGAGATTAGTAGGTTTGGCCTTAAATCTTATCGAATTCAAATGATTTCCATAATTAGATCTATTTTATTCTTGAATCACACTTTCATCGGCTAATCCCTGTCTAATCTTGATCCTTACATGTCGTGGGCTTAAAAGTGCCTTAGATTTAAATAGGTTTTTGAGATCCATCTAGGTTGGTCGATATGCTTGTTTACTTTTAAACATGTTTTATTCCTGCTTCATGGACCCTGTATTGGCTATTCAGCCGATCCAGTTATGGTTACACGAGTATCCTGCTTATATCAGCTATCGGCTAGATTCATCTTCCTGATACTGTTATATGCATGCTACCTGCTTATGACTGATATTGATTAAGCATGATCGGCTAAGTAAAATGCACAATGATTTACACATCTTTATAGCCTGTTTTCTTTACATCTTTATCCTTCTATCATTACATTGTATGGAGCTAACTATTTAGTTAGTTTTCCTTATTCATCGGCTACAATTTAGCCATATATCTCGGAACTGTCTGGAATCACACCGGTAAATTTCATAATTTGATCTTATTTATCTTTTTATCAATTGTAGGTCAAATTGGCTGGCATACTTCTGGTTAATCGGCATTGCCTCGAGATCTTGAGAATCTCTGAGCCTCCTGCTCCACCTCGGTTCTCTCGGGCCTCACATCAGTGTGTTGGCGCGACATTCACGTGTCAACACATTTTTGGCACACCCGGTGGGACCACTGTCGTTTGATTAGAAGTTAGAGGCTGATATCAACATTTATTTGGCCATCACAAAGGCACTGCACTAAATTCATCATCAGAAAAAGCAATCAACGAAGATGCCTGATGACCAACATATATCAAGATCGCTATATTTGCTACAAGGTTGCATGTCATCCATATGAAGCTGAGTAGCTGCATGCACAAGGTTGTCATTGTGTTGTTACAAGTCTGCAATGACACGTTGATACTCCAGGAAATAAGTTCAAGAAAATTAAAAGCTATTGTGCTCCTGCCACTCAAAGAATTGCTGTGATGTTTGGCATATACAATAGTGGATTATTACTAGACAACTTCATCTGAATGAATATCTTTTCCATATACATCGGCTCAATATGTTCTGGCTAATCTTGCGTTGGAAACTAAAGCCGATAGTATTGGAGTATTCGGTGATTCAATGTGGCAAAGTCTGATTGTTCAGCGAGTACAAATACGAAGATGGGAGTTTTATCATGAAGAAACTAGTCCAGCTTCAACATACTTCGTTATCATTCATTTAAAAGGAAATATTGGTTACTCTTTGTAGGACCGGTAATGGCGACTAGAGGAGGGTGAATAGGAGACTCAAATTTTTCTTTCACTCAAAGAGAGGAGATGGAGGTCATAGGCTCTTTCACATATGCCCCAAAAACTAAACAGCACCCAGCAGAAAAGTTTCTGGTGGAAACAGAAACCTGTAGGAATTGACAGATCAAGAAACAGAGTCCGACAGCATGAAAACCCCACAAAACATCACCTGCCCCTGTCCGGTCGGCCTAGCCGGCTCTGGGACCTAGCTTAGCCGGTTCAGTCAGCCAAGCTGACAGTCCCAGTTGGCCTAGCTGACTCTATTGGCAGGGTCAGGCCCAGGCCGGCCTAGCCGACTACAAAGTCAGTCTAGCCGACTCAACCAGTCGGCTGAGCCGACTCCCCCAACCGGCCTGGCCGGTTCTTCCATATCAGCCTCGACCAAGATCCATAAAATCTCAAATCTTCTCCAAATCAAATCCAATCACAACCAAATTTTGATAGTAGGTTCCTGATGCAATTGGTGAGCTATCTCTAAGAGATCATCGCTCAGATCGGAGTAAAACTTGAGATCTCACAAAAGAGAGGGAAATGGGGAAACTTAAAGACCTAGAGCAACAAATCCATGAATCTTTGATCTTATGAGGTTTCAGAGCAATTCCTTTAGTAGAAAGCCTCTACTCACTTCATAGATCAAGTTAGCACAAAAGATTTAGATCGAAAAGCTCTAGAAATGAAGAAATCGTAAAGTTCTCGAAGAGGGAAAAGATAAACTTGTGAAGAACATCAAGAACGCGATTCAAACAATAACTCAAGCCATGATTTCTGAATCCTAGAGGAAACGTGCACACTAAGGGGTGCACTTCATACAAACATAAGGCACAAGCAGTTCGGGTGACCTCTCTCTAGCAAATGCATGGGAAGAAGATGAAAACCTAACAATAGAAAGAGAAAACACAAAAAATAGGAGAGGTAAGGGGAGAAGGGGGTCTCTACCTCTATTTAAGGGATACATTTGGACATCCCCATAATGCCCTTGAGATAACTTGATCTAAACTAAACCACCCGGGGGCAATCTTGTCCAACTCTTGATAACTTGATCCGACGGCCACCACGCCTCCTCACCAGTAGCCTTGCTCCACGCAATCTCCCCGATGCCGCCATATGTTGTCCGTCTGCTGTTGATATTAGTTACGCATTGTTGACACTAGAAGTGGCAAACGGATATACCGCAAGCGTACGGTAGTCAATGTAGCCTTCATCGGGAGTATTTCAGGAATCGTATTTTCCACAGGGAACATGAATTGAACTAACAAGGCTCAAGGTCATCTAGTGATGAAACAAAGGGTCTAGGATAATAGGTTAGAGAGGTCTAATTAGTATTAATATCTGGTCTTGGTTTCTAAGTATAGTCGAGGCTATTGGCTATTCACCTCACTCTTTACTAGGGGCGATACCCGAAAAGGTGGATTGAGTTAACGAGGTCTAAACAGTGGAGGAGATCAAGAACAGGAGCCCTGGATCACTGTAAAAGGACTAATCGACACAGTTATAATGAACGATCTAGTTTCTCGATGGAAAACTAAACTCAAAACAAAACCCAAGTCTAAACAGCAGTGGCAGCTATGTTTTATAGCCTAAGACTCGTCCTAGGGTGGAGGCGGCCAGGGGTTGGGCACCCACAACTTGGGCTTAAGGCCCGACTCGATACATGGCCAAGTTGGCCCAAAATAGGTGACGCAGCACATCTTTATGGTCACACAGAATGATCCATGAAACATCTGGAGCTGGGACCAGATCCAAAATGACGACGTTGTCGTCCCCTTTTGAACAAGTCCAAGATTGCCCTGTTTTGATGTCGTATGAGGGAGTTATGACAAAAACAGTGAAGCCATGTATGCTGAATCCGAGGGTGACGTGGCAGCTGAGTCGGAGATGAGTTGCAACTTAGAAACGATGATGGTATAGGCGTGTACAGCATGGTGATTCCCTCATCATCCTCTCCTTCTTGAATTGGAGCCGTCCTCGACTCCATCTTGGTGATGTCCTCATCATCCCCTCCTTCTAGAATTGGAGTCGTCCGCGACTCCATCCCATCATCAACAATCTCCTGCAAAAGGTTAGTGATAGCAGGCAATGCACTAGACATAATGTGTTAACAAAACATAGTATAACATGGTGCATCAGGATTATCACATAACTCAGCAGTAGCAGAAGTTGTAGCAAGAAAAGCACCTCCTTTTAACTTAATCCCATCATGTTTAGCATTGGTTGTTGGAGGTTTATTTTTAATTTCCTTAGCATGTTTAATAATATCCGTAGGAGACAAAGACAGCAAAGTAAGTTTCTTTTCCTTATGCATGAAAGTGTATGTATTATTTCTACCATGGTGTACAGCATCATTATCAAATTCTCATGGACGTCCTAACAAAATTGAACAAGCTTGCATAGGAACAACATCAAAATCAATAGTATCATGATAAACGCATGTGAAAAAGCTAATGCGTGCTGATTTAGTTACCCTTGTCGTACTGCTATTATTGAACTATTGAAGTTTATATGGATACGAATGTTGTCGTGTGGTCAAGCCAAGCTTCTCAACTAAATCAGAACTCACCAACTTGTTGCAACTGCCGCTATCAGTGATGGTAAGAACACAACAACCCTGCACAATAAGATACATGTGGAACAAATTATGGCACTAGATCTTCATCTCGTCATCATGTCCCACATGTGTACTCAACACACGATGCACAAGAAGGTTATGAAAGCCTGCGGTAGCAGCGGAGTCAATGGCGATGACATCCTTGTCCTTGTCACCAGCGTTTGAATCTGCAGCAATGTTAGCAGCAAGAACTAATTCTTCTTCAATATCACTAGCACTTACATATCCATCCTCAGTAGCAATGAATGCCTGACGACTGGGGCACTCCTTCATGACATGTCCCATGCCTTTGCATCGGTGGCAAATGATTTAGAGCTGGGCGAGAAGGAGCTAGTAGAAGCACCTGGAGATCCACCTTTCTGCATAGAAGACAATTTACATACCCCGGCAGAAGATGAAGGTGTAGATGACTGTTGTGCAGCAGGAAGCTTGACCGTCTCCTGCTCGGAACGTTGCTGAAAATGCCTCCTAGTGTAAGACCTAAAAGGCTGGTCTTGTTTGCATCCCTGTACTTCGCATTCTGCCTTAAGAGCAAGATGATACAATTGGGAAAAATTACGCCATTCTTTGAATTTAAGAAGGTCCTGTATTTCATGATTTAAACCACCAAAGAATCTAGCACTAGCATCAGCATCATCTTCATTTACACCA
>DXKC01051648.1:0-14490 GCA_031170775.1 Cymbopogon citratus
GGATACCATACACCATACAGAATCAAAGGCCAAGGGGCCATTCGTTGTTTTGTTCAGTTGTTGGTAGAGGATACATACAGTGGGGAAGAAAGTGCAAAGGAGGCACGAGATTGTTACATTATTACATTATTGTACTATTGCTTTTCAATAGAGATGTACACTTGCTACATGTTTTTTGTTATGTCAAAATGACATTATTATATTAGTCTGAATTTTTAAACGTCTAAAATTTCAAAATAGTTTCATGTTTCCTGGTAAGCTTCATCTGGGAAAATAAAAAGAAACTGAAAAGTTAAAAACATTTCCGTTGCCGGGACTCGAACCCGGGTCTCTCGGGTGAGAGCCGAGTATCCTAACCAGCTAGACTACAACGGATCTTGTTGCCCGATGATATTGATATTGTAACATAAAACACCTATTGACACTGACACTGAGCCATTCAAATCAATACTTTGGTGACGCTCTCGCTGCTGACGGTATCGTTCCATTTCCCCGTCTCTTCCTCCGTCTCCTAATTTTGGGAAGGCCGTACTTTCCCACCGCGAGACCTATATCCCCATGAATCCATGAGAGTAAGGCGGAGATCAAGGGAGGTATGAAGATACAGTCTGACAAATTGTATAAGAAATATTGACCATGAATTCATTTATCTTCTTCTTTTGTCTTCATAAAGACATACTAGAATCTTAAAGACAGACATGTCCTCGAAAAATGGAAACAAAGTGATATTATTATGTGACACAAAAGCATGCAGACATGCAGTTTCATCAAGATCAAATACAATTGAAGTCACTATCGGTGGTGAGGATTTCTGTTCCAGCTTATCTTGCAGGAGATCACAAGCATCAGTTTCGATGAACAACTACACATGACCTAAACACAAAGCTAGGAAACAGCTACAACCCATTTTTGACTCTGTAAATCTGCATTCTACAATGCATGCAAGTATGCATCAGAAAACACACAATCAACAATCAACCTGCAGAATGAAACCGATGCATATATATACATCACACAAGATAGACATGCCAACCATTAGCATAAATTCATCACGATACGTTAAATACATGAGCATTGCACTTGCATGGGCAACTCCACATGTTCATACAGGTACCACTCATGGATCAAACCATGGCCAGATAATTAAGTGTTAAATGTATTTCACAGGCTGCATAAGCACGAAAGTATTAACCAACATATTCCCCCAAAAAAGAAGCAGCCAGCACACCAAGGCCAGACAAATACTGGTGAAATTAACATAGCTCGGGAGTAATTAAAGGCAACTTCAGTCCTAAGGGAACAGCCATGTGGGAAGAATCATCTTGTGCTTCCAGATCATCGGCAGAGGGGAGGAGAGGTCGCCGGTTCTCATGTCATAGACACCGATAGAAGTGGTTTCCTCACCAAAGGAGTACTTGCGGTTCTCCATAACATCATCCAAGAAGAAGATTTGGTCGCCTGGCATTCCATACTGAGATGCAGTCACGGCTCTAGAGCATGGTCGTCCAAGGAAAATCATCTGGTCAGCCCCCAGCGTTGTTACATTTACCCAACGTGAGCGCTCAAAGTCAGCCTTGAAAACCTCAAACTCACACTGTCCAAACACAGCTGCCTCACCTGCCATATTGTTCCTACGTACCATCAACAAAGCACCACAAGATTCGACAAGGTAGAGCTTCTTTTTGCCCGTAGGGTCTTTTACCATGCCAGTTGTGTGAAAAATGTCTGGCATAGGAGCTGAGTTCCCAGGATCACCCTTGATGATCTGGCCAATCCGGGAGATCTGTGGATCGCCAGTGCTTGGGTCTTGGCTGATATTGATGATAAGGAGGTTCTCGTCCTCAGCAAGGGCATAGAGCTTTCCCTGATAGAATGCCATATCATGAAACAACTTGCACTCGTCATTTGCGCGCACTGACCATGAGGAAGACTCTGGCTGGCACATTATAATCTGACTGTTGCGTCCACAGGCCTCGAGTGTACTGCCAGCGAATGCAGCCACGAGGTTTGGCGAGCACAAGATTAGCTTATTCAGTGTGGGCATCTTCTTCGGCTCCTTGATATGCATCCAGGTTGCGTAAGGGTGGAACATCCCTACATGTGCATCCTGTCCTGGAAGCGGAACCTTGACATATTTAGCAACGGCATTTGGGGGGCGAAGTCTGATTCGGGACAGAGGAGGGAGCGTCACTGTGGCTCCAACGAAGGGGTCCACCAAGAAGCAGCCGTCATCGCGCGAGAAGACGAGCCAGCGGCCACAGGCGGCGGTCTTGTAGCCAGCACAGCCAAAGCCGGGGAAACGGAAGGACTTGCCGTAGGGGAGGCTGTAGAAGGTGCCGTCCGGGAGCGCCAGCAGCGGGAGCGGTGGGGGCAGGGTGAGCGGCCGCGCGGCGGCGCGCCACTGTGGGCACACGGCGGCGAAGCAGGCCCGGTCCACGCAGGCCGGGAGGAAGCGCAGCACCCTGCCGGCAAGGTCCGCCGGGAGGTCGGCCCACGACGGCGGCTGCCTGGTGCAGGACGATGCCCCTGCCATCTTGCGCCCGCCGTGGCAAACCTTGCAAAGAGCAGAGAGACGCCAGGACAGCACACAAGCGTTAGCGCTACACCATCACAGATTAGGGACGCGTCAGGATCTAAAGAAATTGAAAGCCACACGGCGCGGTGCGCGCTAAGACAATGTGTCGAACACCTCGCGTGCATTGCTTATGCCGCTGTGCACATCGAGACGGCAGGACAACAGAAGAGAAGTGGTTCGCTGGAAGGGAAGGGTGGAAGAGCAGCAAGAGCTAATGGCGAAGGAAACCAGGAAGGAGACGAGATTGGGAGAAGCGTGGTAGCTACCAGAAATCGCCGCGGCGGGAGGACGAGGAGGTCGAGCAGGAGAGGCGAGCCTTGCTGCTTCTTGCTTGCCCAACGCCAAGTGGGAGTGTCACTGTGTCTGTGTGTGAGCTTGGATTTTGAGTCCGAGCAAATTTTGTAAAAAAAAAAGAACAAAAAGAGTTCCGTTGCCGGGACTCGAACCCGGGTCTCTCGGGTGAGAGCCGAGTATCCTAACCAGCTAGACTACGACGGAAGCTGCGAGGTGGTTCGTGCTTGTCCTATTTGATGTGTCGTAGGGTAAATGAGTGAGACAACACTGAGCGTTTTCCACATGCAGCGAGTTACATGGCAGGGCTTCAGTACAACTAGCTGCACCAGCGGACTGATCCAGTGCTAACAGCCCCCTTCTTTTTTTCAGAGGAATGAAATTCAATTCCTCTGAATTGAAATTGCAGCCAAATTGGCACCAACCAAAGCTCCAACGCCTGGTGGTGGACCACCCCTAACAAAGAACCAGGTTAAGAACAGCCTCAATCAATAATGGCTAGTTCATGGGGTACATTGTACAGCCGCGACCCATTCGGATTTTGATAATTGTGTGACATGGACTAACATGTTTCAAGTGACATGAAAGGTAAGATTCTTGTCCATAAGTGAAGTTGGCATTTAGAAAGTTATGCACATACAAAAGGTATTCATATTGGGTTTGGCTAACTAAAATTAATCCGCTTGTCTTCTCCATGTCCCAAATGAAGAACAGGTCCATAGCTTACTGTTTCATCACATCCAACTAATCATATGATCCTCAATTATGCAGATAAAACATGGATTTTTCAACACATGTTATAAAATCCATTTTTCCAAACAAATTCCAATAACATAGTCTAAGGATAGAACAGCCAATTACATTAACACTTCACCATATTTGTCATTAGACAAATTCTTGTCAAAATGCAGCGATACAGTAAGAGTCAGTCTTGATAGAACTAGCCATTGGAAGTCATGCCAATTGAGATTTTATTTAGGAGTTTCAGAAGATGGATGTTGGCTTCTGTCATCACTAGAAATAACCTGGACATATAGCAACAATCAAATCATCAAATGTTATAATAAGATAAGACAATACTTGAGAAGAATGACATACAACTAGGTTAAGTTTCACTGTTAGAAACAAAGAGGCATAATTCAGTGTATCGTAAATATCGATGTTATAGTGACATTTAATTTAAAAAACATAGTTCGTGAAATTAACACTATGACTAAGACCGTTCCCACTTTGATTCTCAAGGTTGTACGGATATCCTGGTTTGCCGCAGGGGGTTATCAGGATTATACCAAGAATGGTCCACATGTCAGGTTTACATAGAGAGAAAGACCGAACAACCAACTTTTATGGGATCAGGAAGGTTCCAGAAGACACCCGACCGATGGAGGGGCCAGATTCTGCTAGGCTCTGGAGTTCCTTGCATCTGTTGTAGACAAGAATAGTTGGGCTGCACAGGGCAGCCGCTTAGGTGACGGGGAGGTGAGAACCTTGTTGAACAAAAATCATGTCTTGCTTCTACAGTATTTAGTTGTATCGGATCAGAACGCATGATGGAAATGATGAATAGTTGCTCTGCTCTAATTCTATTCAAGTACTAGGTATGGCCTGATCGCAGACAAGATCGGCCCGGGGGGCCTGAACCCGCCATGTGCGCGCCTATGTGCCGCCGAGCTCGTCTTCATCCTCTATTGCACGGTTAACTGTGAGCTACCTGATGACATGCTTATCTAGATCTGGATTGCAGCTTACTATAACAGCTGATAGGCTGATAAGGTATTTTAATCATGCACTATCGGCTAAAACTTCTTAGCAATTATCGTTACGGGGTGGGTTGGGTGCACGCCTTATGAAAAAACGATCTGCTTCGGACATTTCTTGATGCAAAATCTTCAAGAATACTTTCAAGATCATTTAGCTTAACTCATGTTGGGCAAAGTAGCCAGCCAAACCAACGTCGTTGGGACCTAGAGGGAGGAGAGCAACTAGGATTTAGATTTTTGGGTTCTTTGGAGATATAGAGCTTGCGAGCACATCATAAATGATGCCTGCATGCATTTGTTTTAACATTTTTTTCTTAACAACCTCTCTCATCGCATTGTTGAGTCTATACTAAAGTTCTCTAGATGGTGGAATATTAGGATCTGTAGGAATGCGATGAGTGCAAAGAGTAGGACTGATTTCTTTCAGGTCCTGGAGTGAATAGCCAAAAGCTGACTGATGTTGTTCTAAGACAGCCATTAGACGAAGAGTCTGTTCCTGAGTGAGTTTATCACTTATAATGACAGGACCAAATTTGGCCGGCCACCACGTACTCCCTGATCCAGGCAGCCCGCAATGGAGATAAGGTACCAGGATCGAGAAGCAATAATTTCATCTCATAACCCCCTTCACCCTTATATCCTTCAGATCCTAAAACACGTAAATGTTGTCACATGATTCCTTTATGCAAACTGTGTGTCTGCTCACCATTTAGTCCTATTTTTTCTAAACTAGTAGGCCTCACTTTTTAATTTCGTACAAGGCCTCGAATTTCTCCGGAACGGCCCTATGCGGCAGTCCCAATCGCCTCCAGTGCGGCCTTCTCGTCGGCGCCGTCAGGGGAGCAGGAGTCGCCTCCGTTGGAGGCAGTGTGGATGTCTTTGGCAACGGCGGCAAGTGGCGCGTACTCAAAGAGACAGCATCTTTGTGGAGCGTGTGGGAGGGAAACGGAAGGAGCGACAGGATCGTCTGGTCGGCGGCAGCGAGCTCCTCCAGTGTGAGGGTTGTGGGCATCCTGCTGCGCGAGGCCCTTACAAAGTACGGATGTGCTGCTAATAGAAATTGTGGAAGCAATGCTAACCATACCACCGTACCTTTGTTAGTCCGGCCGGCTGACCTGTAGGCAAAACTAGCTAGAATAGCCTATCCTGTCAAGCTTCGCATAGTTGTCGCGACCGAAACAAAAACTCCCAAAACACACCAAACATGATTTTTTGGTCAAACGAGATGGGTTGGGGGTCCCGGCCGAACCGCGCCGGCTTGAACTGGTGCGCGTCGTCGCCCCACAGGTCCACGTCGTGGTGCATGGCCACCACGTCCACCCACATGTTGGTGCCGCGCGGGATCACGACGCCGGTGGCCGCCGCCACGTCCTCCAGCGCCTGCCGCTGCACGTTGGGCGACGGCGGGTAGAGGCGCAGCACCTCGCTCAGGACCCACCCCATCTTGGTGAGGCGGCCAAGCGCGGCGTCGAACTTAGAGATTTTTTTTTACAATGCTTGTGGAGAATTTCGACGGCTCACAACGACCGATCCGACGGCGACTCAGCGCGCAAGCATCAGAAAATGCTGCAAGAAGGAAGATATACAAAGCATTGGAAGGCCTGAAGGCCGTCGATTGGCATACGGGCTCCGCTTCCACTTAAGAAGGCCGGGCCGGGCCGGGCCGGGGACGCTCCCACGACGCGGAACAAGGACGTGGGCGCACCTCGCACCTGTCTTCTCGATGATTTTTTAAAGCCGATATGACTCTTGCTACTTCCAATTACAGTCAAGTAACTTTACTGTGTTTCCTATTTCCAACTTCTGCTAATGAACTCAGGTAGATTCAAAAGCACTCCACAGTGGGGATGCATACTGCCTTTAACAATATTCAATAAAAGTATGAATAGACAATTGATTTTGCACCTAGCGGCCATTTGTGTGGCACGATATATATGCCTTTATACAATTGCATATTAGCATATATATAACTAAATATATATATGTAGCTATAAGGGCCCATTGTCATGTTCGCCCTAAGGCCTTTAAAAACATAGAACCGGCCCTGGCAACAAGCGGCCATTTGTGTGGCACGATATATAATTCACGTGTCCCTTTCCGATCAATCAAGGTACTAAATCTGCTTCGGATGTCAGATATATGGTTCATTATTCCCACGAATGATCTGATCTGTCAATGGCGATTAGATGTGCAAATAGTTGTAGCTGTTGATCCTTTTTTCGATTTGGTTCAGATTTTCACTCTGCGCTCGATTCCTCTCGGTCTGTACTGTTTTGGGAGTTTCGGTTCCAAACGAAACAACTGTGCAAAAGTCGTCCGGAAGGGCCGTCGGTGGGAATTAAGCAAGCTTCATCTGGATTGTCAATACCCTCTGAGCTTTTGGTAGCTGGCTAGGCAGGAGACATATCTTGAAAGGTTTGAGGTCCTGTACTGAAGCTCCTAGCGTTATATTGTGGAAGTGGAATCTGGACGAATAGAATGTGCACTGTCCCAATCAAGCATGTATATCAGGATTTCGAAATTTCAAAGACACACTGCAAATGCTATCCATGTTTGAGTTGCATGTAATTATTGTCTTCTATACGAGACTTGAGTGATGCTTGGGACGATGAAACAAGAAAAAAAATAAAATAAGCAAGGAAAGTAAAAATAATAAATAGAAGAGAATAAAAGAAAAGGAAAAGAAGAATAGAAACAGAAAAAGCCAAAGACAAGATTTGACAACCATGTCATGTTCTACTTTTTTATACATACTTTGAATTTGGTGAATTTTCTTATGCCCACACTTGAATTCCTTGTTTCCAAGCTGAAAATATGTCATAAGCCATTCAAGCAAAGGTATAGGGACTGTGAAAACACATAGGTCACAAAAACTCCCAAATTCATTGTCCCTAAAAAAAAAAGATCCCCACTGTTGATATACAACTTGATATGGTCCATTGCAAAGCCTGTCCGTGTCCTTGGGCAAGGCTAGTATACCAGTTTAATAAATTCTGCGTAGAAGGGCTAAAATTACTAGAGAGAGAATTTCAGATTGCCACGAAAAAGGGTGGTATATTTCTTTGTTCAATTCGTTGGTTTCATGATTAATTGGTCCTATTCTACCTGTCCGAAAGCAAACATTTGGCATCAGGGGCCAACTCTACTTTGGTATGATTTCACTGCAGAAATTGAAAACTTACCATCAATGAAAAGGAGAGTCAAAAAATTTTAAGTTTGACCAAATTTATATGATAGGATAATAATATTTGTGATGCTAACTAAATACTATTAGATTCTTCATTACTTATATTTTCATCGTATACATGTTTAATATCACAAATCATTGTAGTTTTTTTAAAAATTTTGGTCAAACTTAAAAAGCTTTGACTCTCCAAGATTCTTGAAATAACTTACAATTTAAAACGAAAAGAGTATTATCCTAACATATAAATTTGGTCAAACTTAAAAAACTTTAACTCTCTAAGATTTTTGAAATGACTTACAATAGTTCATCGTTGCCTCTACATTGAAAATATGAAGTCATGGTTCATCAGTAAATCAATCTTTGCTGAGTGTGTGTGTGTGTGTGTTTTTTTGAAGTGCCCGATTTTTGGCAACAAAGTTCTGGTTTCGAGTAGTGAGAGTGAGAGGTCGGCACCCGTCTTCATCGTCGATCACATTCACGGGCCACGACGACTGAACCGAGTTAGCTCGTGGACCACGACCCCACGTTATCATCAGTAGCAGGCAATAATTCACAGCTTGCATTGCATCGTCATCGTTGTTTTTTTTTCCTATCCCTTCTCCCCACCGTGACCTATCAACTGGCCAGAGAAGTTTGCACTTGATGCACAGTTCACATCTCATGGTTTGCATGCACTTATTACAAAATGATTCATCACTAGTAAATCTTAACAAAAGTATTCATCTCAAGTTAGGATGTAAAAAATAATGCACTGGCCATGCACACTTCAATCCAACTGCTTCCTGCATGCATCAGGCTACCTCTAGCCATTACCTCTGACCTGAAAATAAAAGACTGCATTCATCAATGGTACAACCCAAGGACGTAACCAAAGAAACTTATATTCGTTAATTTCAAACAAGTTCCTCTCAAAAGCCGAAAAGCTTGGTTTCTGCTTCTTGATAAATAAATCAACCATTAAATATTACTATCTCTGTTCCTAAATAAAATGATGCTCTACTTTGTCCTAACCCAAATTATTTTGGTTTGACTAATAATAAATTTATAAAAGATTTTTAACATTTACGAAACCAGATAGATACACCATCCTGATGAATCTAACAATGCTTATTTAGTTATTTAAATATAAATATTTTTTGTATAAACTTGGTCAAAGCTAAGATAGTTTGACTTAGGACAACTAAAATGCCCTTTTCTAGGATGGAGGGAGTATGATCCAATCGAATAACTCAAGCTCAAAGGGTGACATGAAAATGAAGCACATCTTACAAGTGAGGCCAACTTCCATGATGAACCATCTGAGAATAGTATACCAAGTACAAAAATAGCTATATGGGTTACTATAGACCAGAAAACAACAGCACAAAATAGGATCACACTAGTGGGAAAGTACCTTCCAGAACTTGATTAACCTTCACAACTCGCAACCAAACAAAGCAAAATCATGGTCACAACTTTGCTGCTCAGCAGCACACCTGGAAAGAACACCTGTATGAGCAAATGCGACATGCTTTACGAAAAAAATATAATAGCTGGATTGCAACTGGCCTAAATCAACTCAGCAAATAAATGTAAAATAAGGTGCATTCAATAATGCCTCAAAAAATAAATTTCGAAAACAAATATATTGAACTATATTAAATTTGGTTTATGAGTTGTCACCTAGGTGAACCTCAGACGCCACAGGATGCCAACACGCCTCAAAAATCACGATGGCAACTATGACAATAGAGTCTCACGTAGTCTGCGTGACTAGTTCCCTACTAAGCATATTAGGTTAATGAAACATAGTAGCATAGCTCTACCGCAGCAGCGTACTAAATGTAAACATGGCTTCTTCACAATTTTACATACAGATTATCTTCCGATCCACAAAGAAACCCTTGCATATAAAGGCAGGTGGAAGATATACCTTAAAGAAACGTAGATTCTAGAGCAAAACAATGAATGCACATTCTAAAACTTGCTGACCCGATCACAAAACACAGCAAGGGAGAGGTTTTCATGCAGCACAATATAGATGCACCCTTATATTGAATAAACCGCTGATAATGTAAAGATGGTGAGAGTTACATATGCCATTCTACCCACAGAGTGATTATTTAGGTTGCATTATGTTGAGACATCATGGAGGTCAAGTTATAGACCAGAAACTGAGGCTGCTCCAGATATTAAATTAGTATGCAAATTCTTGTCTTATTTAGGACATGAAGTTTATTTGTTTTGCTGTAAGTCTTCTATTCAGAAAAATAATGGCAGTTACTCCAGATACTAGTATGTAAATTCTTGTCTTATGAATTGATCATTATCCAGACAATAAGAGTAGAAGCTCACAACAACAGAACTGTCCCTAGAAATATTTTGAGTAACGCCTACCTTCCCAGACAGAAAAAATGATGAGCCTAAACTGATTCCTCCACAAGTAGATGGAAAAATTAGGAAGCTGCCCAGCTTTGAAACAGAAAAATGAAGCTGCTTTTGATACAGAGAAGGGACCGACAAAAGCATGATCCACCCCATTACGCTAGACCACCACAAGATATCATGCAATACAACTATCAGCATGCTGTGAAATCAGTACAAACAACATTCATAGAACAAATAACAGTCTAATTCAGCAACATTTAAAGATCGACTATGATAAAAGCACACATTACAGTTTCAACAAAGCATACCTTGTTATCTTTAAAGGAGCATTCTGATCATCCAAACAAGACCTCATCACTATACCAGCGATAAATAGTGAATTTCACCGAAGGGTGTGCCTTCAAAATGCTAGGGAGTTCCAAGTATGCACAGCAACTTCGCGGGAGATTTCTAGACAATTTGATGGTCACTCTTTCAAGCAGCGCAGCACATCTCACTAATACTTTCAATAAGCCAACTTCGTGATCTTTTCCATTGAAGCCATCAATGTTTACTTCTTTAAGATGAGCCAGGGATATAATTTGATCTTTCCAGTTGTTAGGCTGATCACAATGGCAATTTACGGGGCATGCTTCTCCCTCCTAAGAAAAAGAAATTCAAGTTCAATGCATTATTGGTTTTTGATACTAAGTTGCAATGTAAAGCAAGCAACCAGTTCAAATTGAATAAATAAATCAATAATGAACACGAAGTAACTACCCGATGTCGAATTAAGTCCACATTAAGCTTTTGCACAGAGGTACAGAGTTGAAGTATATCCAGCACCATTGCTCCATAAACATGCCCTCTTGGTAAAATTCTCAGCTCTAGAATAGAGACGTTTCTCACCCAATTTCGGAAAATCTCTTGCTCAAAGGTCAAGGCCATATCACCCGAATCATTCTGCAATAGTTTAGAACCGAGCCTTCAAATAAATATGATATAAGATCAATTATAGTCGGAGCAGAAAAGAATTAAATAGGAGAAGACGCACCTGCACTGCCTCTATGTGCAGCAAGAGGATGTTGCCGTGAGTGCAGTGCTGTGGTTGCAAACAAGTATCTTCCCTGCTGTTCGTCAGCTGTTCGTGCAGAGTCTTTAAATACAGGTACCCCATGTACCATATTCCTCCAAACATTGAACAAGATCGGCAACGCCATGAGAGATCATCCAACAGTGGTGCTGACAACGATAAGCTGAACTCATCGCTGATACCCTCATCAGCCCTCAATGTCAATTTCATAAGCACAGGGGCCACAATGTCGACATGCTGAATTTCTGTCTCAGCATCGACATCTAGCTCCTGGAGTGACGGCGAGTGGACTGTGATAGAGTCGTGGTGCCAACTGGAAAGACGAAGCTTGTGCAGGCAGGGGCAGCGAGGCAGCAGGTCACCCAGGGCCATGTAGCAGGAAGCCAAGGTGAGGCTCTCAAGCGCTGTGAAATTTCCAACCGGCCGCATCGTCAAACGTGGATCAAAATACAGACTTAACGAGGCTGTGCGGTCGGAGCAGGGCAGGTCTACAGCATCTGCGTCCCTGCAGGCTGTCCAGTCCGCGTCGATGCCGACAGACAGCTCTCTCGGCGCAAGCGGCGCCACGGCACCAAGCAATGAGGAAATGCGATCTGGTGAGAGCCTGTGGTGGTTGGGCATAGAGATGTAGAGAGAACCCGCCGGGCGCGCGA
The DNA here is from genome assembly GCA_031170775.1 of Cymbopogon citratus. Classification (NCBI taxonomy): domain Eukaryota; kingdom Viridiplantae; phylum Streptophyta; class Magnoliopsida; order Poales; family Poaceae; genus Cymbopogon; species Cymbopogon citratus. Next base: position 11,906 of record DXKC01051648.1, read on the forward strand.
TCCGGCCGAGCGCCGCGTGGAGCTGGTCAGGCGCGATCGCGTGGAAGATGAGCCGAGGGCAGCGGGTCCACAGACCGCGCCACCGGCGAGAGAGGAGGCTCGTGTTGGCTGCGGCGCGGGCGCAGCCGAGGCCTGCGAGGATCTGGAGCAGGAGGTCGTCGGGGAGGGCGCTGATGTAGTCGGCGTCGTTCGCACAGCGCTGGAGCCGGGTGCCGCGACGGAGAAGCCCAACGCGGCAGCAATCGCGATCCAACTGCCATTTCCGGCACTCGCCGCACGCACCCCGCGCGTCCATCTCCGAGCGGATCGGGTGCGGGAAAGCGACCGGCCGGCAGAAGATCCGGCGCCGGGCGCCGGGCGCCGTAAGGATCGGCGGCGGCGGAGGATCCCCGCAGGGTTTAGGGTTCGAGATAAATCATGCGGCGGAACTGGCGATGCTGAGTGGCGAGGCGAGTGAGGAGTGGTGACGGGCGTTGCCTTTTTTTATTTTTTATTTATGGCTGTGAGTTAAAATGGTCCCCGGTATGGTGGGCTTTGTGGGCCGCTTGGACTCGCACGCGCTTGTTTCAATTGGGCCGGGCTGGCTTCCGGTTTCGGCGATGGAGTGCGCGGCGAAGGGGCTGGCCACGGAGCCGTGCGCCGGCGGCGTCGCCGACCGACGGTGCGGCGGCTGCGGAGCCGTCGCCTACTGCTCCCGCGCCCACCAGGTAGGTCATACCATTTACCTCACTCTCCCGTTTGAGATTCAAGCGAGGGTTTTGGAGGGGAGGAAGTTGGAACCTTATAGAATGACGACGATCTGTGGAACTGGAGTTAGTTCTTCGGTTCTTGAAATTCGCGAGGTGGGGACGGGGGTCCGTTGGGACCTGAAATTCTGAAGAAAACTGTTGGACTTTGAATGGATTCTGATTAGTGTAACTATGCGTTATGCTAGTGTTTCAGCCCACTAGAAGAGATAATACTTGACGAGCATCCCTTGGTTCTTGCAGGCTCACAAGCACCACTGTGATGACCTTCGTTGGAATTGAAATCATGCTAGATAGCTGAAGTTTTTGAGTTCACTTTGCATTTTGCAGTAATTACTTTTGTTAGTCAATCAAGTTTCTTAAAGTTTGGTTTTGGTCACTTTGCAGTTTTATAAAGGGTCTGTAGGCAATTGTCAACAATGATAAAAGTGTCAATTGTCACATAAGTTAATTATAGTTAGGTTAAATTACTAATGAAGCTATAATCTGCTGTTACAACCCCATATGACAGTCTGTGTGATGAGATCTCCAGTGACTGGGTCCAGAAAAGATTAGTGCTTAAGGGAGTACTTTATTTGTCAAGTACTCATGCTACATTGTTATTGGTTTTTTTACATTGGTTTTCTTACTGGTATATACTATTCAAAACTTTTCAGATTATTCATTGGAGGGTTCACAAAGAAGAATGTGAAAGGTTTGCAGAACAAATGAGGCGCATCGATGTGCTCAGCCAGTTTCCGTTCACATTCTTGGAACCTCCTGCTCTGGTACTTGTCTGTACCCATTGTTTTCTTGCTAGCTAAGATCTTCTCGGTTGCTATTGGCTGCCTGGAAATGACATGGTGGAACCTACTATGAATTTCAGTGCCTTGCATCCTCGACTGCACTTTATCCACATGAACTGTCTATTTTTTATTGTATAAGCTAATTATGCATCAATTATTTGGTACAGATAAAGGACTCATGCATTTATGATTAATTATTCTCTAGTAAGTTCTTCCTTTTTTTCAGAACCATGAACTCCCAAGTGCAAGGTGCTTATTTTTGCAATCAATCAAACTTCACCAGAAAGGACTCTGGAAATCAGAATGTATATGTGGCCAAGATGTTGCTCCTGTGAAGGATTTAAGGTTTGCTTTTTGCTGAAATCCTATCGCTCCCTTGACAGTTTGCAATGCTGTTGTGGGGGTTTTCCTACTTATTTGATTTGATTGACAGTTCTTTGTAGATATCTGAATTTCAATTTCACACCCACAGCTTGTCTCCTTTTATGTCATCAAATTTGAACCAGAAACATGGTGAATTGGCCATTTTGCTTTGGCACCAGAAAAACAGGGCGCATTCTTGTTTTCTACCTCAATATTTTAATCATTTTGCCAGTTTTGGCTCTATATGGATTGATCTGAATAATCTTGATTCATGTTTACATGCTTTTGCTCTCTTCACTTCATAGGACTTGCATGAATTTTTTTTTCTTTATGTTAAGATCTCATTGTTTGATTGTTCATAAACAAATAATGGCATGGTTTTGTTTTATCTATTTTTTTAGTCTCAGCAAATCTTGTAATTCCTTTAGCTCTTTCTGCTATTATACAGGATAGAAGCTGAATGGAACTTGCAAAGCTCCCTCTGCCCTTGTACAGGTGCATCTCTAGCTTTACCGTGGTGACTCGCTGTATGTTTATCTCATTGCATTATCCCATTTTTGTAAATATCAGAGCCTAAAAGTCCTATGCCTTCCGTCCTGGCAAACTGGGAGGACTATTATCAGTGGAGATCCCTTCCCCTGTATTCACCTGTTGCTGTTTTACTTCATTGGGTATGTACATTGCAACATGT
>DXKC01051996.1:0-14632 GCA_031170775.1 Cymbopogon citratus
ATGGTGGATAAGCGGGGGGATACCTCCGCCCGGGGGCACCCAGACTTTGGGCGTGTCCGTCGCCGGCCGTGAGCTGCTCGCCGGCTTGCTGGAGTTCCAAACCTGGGAGCGGCTCACGGCGGTCGACGTTCTCAAACACCGCTGGTTCGCCGAGAACAACGTCGTCAACACAAACTGATTTTCTTTTAGCAATATATGCAACGTGTCTCCTATCTTGTTTCTCTATATTATAATATAACTAGTACTAGTTGGGAAGAAATGCATTATTGTTTTTTGATTGATCCCATATATGTATGCGCATATTGTCTTTTTTTTTAACCCAATAACAGTCAACCGGATGGACATATCATCAGCATAGACACACTCACACATTCTCTTTCCAACACACACACACACACACACTTGAACAAGCACTTTCTCTGCACCAGCTTCCAACAAAGCAACCTTTCTCTGCAGCTCTAGTCATAGGATTATAAGATCCAAAAAACCATTCATATCACCTCCAGCCTACAGAAAAAAGGTAAATTAAGAAGACAAAAACCAACCGTGACACCAAGGCAATCACAGATCTTAAAAAGCTAAAATCAGACATCTGTGGTTTTTGAATGAATAGTTTTGGGGTAAAAATTGTAGAATGAAGAATTCATGCACTAGGACTAATGTCATGTGAAAATAGAATACCTGAAGCCAACCACATCTGCGACTTGATCAGCAAGATCATCAACAGATGGCATCGGATATCTGATGAATAGATGATATCGGAGATGCTCCCAATTGTAGGATTCTTAATATACACCGTAGCAAAGATCATGTAAGCAACTCCAAATACAAACCCTGACCTCGTGCCCCCTGAGGATTGATGAGGTAGATGCGGAAATTATGGAGCCGGAAGGCACAGCTTTCAGGCAGACGAGCAATCCTTGGAAACAGGACATGCCTGTCCAAGCCAAATAGGAAATGCTAGAATGACGGTTATTGAATTAAGTCATAATAGTTATCAGTAAGTTAGAATAATCATTTCAGAGCTACATATCGGTATGTTATGACTGAATTCAAAGCCTGGAATTAACTCAATAAGTGAACACTAGAACTACAAACATGTGGAAGGAATAGCCAATTTCTAAATAGCATGCATCTTCAGAGCCTCTTCCTGCATCTTCAGAGAAATACATGAAGAAACAATCAAAAGACTCGATCGCCTCTGAAGGCTAGTATTCAACTAAAGACTGGTTTACAATATAGTATCTTGCAAAAACTTCAGGTTAACTGAACTTTATTCATGTCCGAATCATGACCGACAGTATGAATTTCAACTATGCCTAGATGAGCATCAAGGTTCAGGTTAACTAAACAATCTGGACATATTAGAGGGGTTAGAAACACATGATGCAACTTGAGAGAAATGACAGCCAGATAAACTACCTTTAATTTAGCCTCCAACTGAATCTTCTCTTCCTCCATAGCTTGACGCTTCTCCTCCAAAATTCATATATAAAGCTGCAACAAAAGCATGAAAACAACTATAAGAACATGGGAAGAACATTGTCAATTACCAAGATTTACATTTTTTACATAAAAGAAAAAAATTCATACTTTGTCTCTGCGCTTTTCGGCACGTTCATCTGAGCAGCCAGGGTTATTCATTATATAACTAAAGCTAATTTTCTAAACAGGGCAACCATGTGCAACTAATCAGCTAATTAGGGCCAAGCCACAGTAACATCAACAGATCTGGCAATACAGTTATATAAAACTGAATTAAATTACTGAGAAACAATATATATTAGCATATCACAAATAGAACATTTTCAACACAGAATAATTGTACTTGAGTTTAAGTGTTGCATCAAAAAAATTGTACAGCATCTGTGTTGGGCCAGATGCTGTACAGATGCTCCATGTCAACCGTTCTATTTTGGCGCAGCCGCAGCATCTGTATTTGTCTCTGCTGCTCTGTATCCAACGGTGATACGTTGCATAAAAAAAAAAAACCGGGGATGTGTTGCCCTCGTCTGTATGCTGGGCTTTGGCCCAACACAGCACGGCCTGCTCGGTAGAAAAGAGCAGCAGCGTTCTATTTTGGCGCGCGTTATTTTGGCGCCGTTGCTCGGGTTTTTGGCGCGAGTTCTGTCGCTCGCGGCGGCGGTCGACGTTTCTTGGTGCCCTTGGTCCGATGCGATAGCGATCAACATCTCCTGGTTTTGCTGTCTCTATCGAGAAACAGGTTCCAAAAATCTCACCAATCACGTTCTCTCTTGGTGTTGTTCTAATTTGATTGCTTGTCTCCTCTCTCATCCGACTGTGCTAAAATGATTGATTTTAGGAAATCTGGATAAATCTGCATCAAAACAAAATCAACGTGTTTTAGATGAAAGCTTGAAGAGAACTCCACCTGCCTGGGCACCGAACGCCTGCGCACATAGCGTGTGAGGAGCAGAGGGGATTCGGGGAGAATGCCACTGAGAGACGAAAATATAAGATGGGCGCGGATTTCAAAAATAATAGGTCCACGGGTTTAGAATTCTCCATGTTGCGGACCCGTTAACATGCAAGACCGTTCAGTACTTACCGTTGCGGGACTTGAGAAAAAAACAAACAGCACGCATCATCAAGCAAAATAAATCTATTGACACACAGATAGCAAAACTCATCTCAGTCTTTGCATCTCCACCGATGTATATAGCTATTCCTTATTATATAACAACTCAAACTTACACAAACTCAAACTCAAACTCAAGGCATGCATACCAAAATTTCACGACCTATTCAACTCATCAAAATATAAAAGTGCTATACACATCCTTCAACATCCAATAAGAACACCTCTTCGAGCCGAAAATAGCCGCCACAATGCGAAACCATCTGCTGCTAAATCACACAGGTCATCTTGGATACTCAATTGTTGGCCATCACCTCACGTTAGTCATAGCCAATTCCGTGGGCGCCTCGCACGCTGGCCTTTCGTGGTCCATTGCCAATAGATGCTAGACCATCGAATTGTCACACCAACGCCCTCCTTCTGACCACATTCCTCCGTCGTTGACATGACAATCTTGAATCCTCAACTAGGTCTCCATCTTCGTCGCTACAATGATAGCCACCGCAGTAGACTAGCCGAGCATAATCTTTCAAAACTACACCTCTAAGAAGGAAGCAACGCCACTACCGCCACCATCGCCTAACCAGAAGGGCTAGGTTTTCACCTAGTAAAGACAAGCCACACAAAGGGAAGAGCTCGAGCGATGATGCTCCCAAGAAAACGACGTCTGGGGACATCAACATCATCCCATGAGGACAAAGCTTTCACCATGGCACCACAACCCTGTCCACAACATTCGTCACTATTTGTCCTATGCACCAACAACCACTTGGTCCGATCGAGCCACCTATTGTCATTGATGCCGGTTGCCACTATCTTTGAAAGCAGGCAACTCCGACCACCGTTGCCAATAATGGCACCGGCCGCCATTGATGCCGACTAACGTCATAAGCAACCACACAAGGCCAGCAATGGCACCAGCCACCATCGCTACCAAATGACGCCACAAGCAACCACACGAGGCGTGCTCCACCAAAACGTGTGTCGCCTCCGGCCTATCTCCATCCTCATTAGGTTGCCACACGGGTAGCCTTGCCTGGCAGTAGGCGGCCCATAGTGTTGTTCAGCTGACTGCTACTGGCCGCCGGTAGTATCACCCTGGTCGGTCGTGCGTAGCCACTGCCATCACCGTGAGGGAAGGGGATGAACACACACTTGCGCCAACACAACTCCAACCACAATCGTGCACTGGATCTAGTCACCAAGGTTGTGGATCAGTCGCCTAGTTGCCAGATCTTGACACCTGCAGCCCTGGCCGCTACGTCGCCATCTCGAGGAAGAAGAAGAAGGGTGGTTGGAGGAGAGAAGCCCCGCCACCGATCTGCTTATTCGGGCTCTGTCTGACATCGCCACATTCCTATAAGGTGGCCGATCGAACCCCACGTGGTCCGAGATCAGCCATCTCGTCAACGCGCCGTAGCCTGCGCCACCAAATTCTAACATAAGAGGAGTAACACATCTATGTTCATTGTTGTGGCACACACAAATTGACTGCAATAACATGCATCTCTTTGTTTTGTAGTCTCAACGTCTCCTACAAACTGGTGGCTATGTTGTGTTTTGAGCGGGTACAAGTCATGTCGTTAGTCGACTGGTGCACGGTTGCATGAGCATTGGCGGAGCTAGGAGGTGCGGCAGAGGCCATGGCCCCTAATGTCTTCGCCTCTAAGCAAAGAGTAGGGCACATGTATCCATCAGAGGGAGCATCGGCTCACCAGACAGAGGTCGATGGTTTCGATTCGATTCGGTTCGATCCTGGTGTAGCGTAGTAGGTGTGTCCATTCGCAGGTCGGTGTCACAAGCTAACATAATGGCCAAACGGGTGAGACCAACCAATGCAACATGAGAAAACAAACAAAACAATGTGTGAGTAGTGGGACCACATGGGCATGGCGGGTCTATGCGTCAAGGGCACACGTCATTACTTTAAGCGTAGCGGCAACATCACGCGCACAAAAACTAATCCTTGGTCCTATTCCCATCTCATGCGATCTGTCGTGCCCATGCGTAGCGTCAAGTCAGTTGCTCGTCGTACCACCCTTCCGAACCGGCCTGCCCTTGTTGCCCGTCCCTATCCAATACCTTCAACAACAACCGACATATGTGTTCGTCCTCTTTGTGTCAAAATAGAATTGCTTTTGTTTGAATCGGGCACCACCAAACATTAGCCGACTCACAATCGTATATGCAGATGCAGCACTTAACGCCTCCCCTTGTATATTCCATCATCCTCCATTAGTCCTAATCATCACCATCGCAAATTTGTCAAGTGTTGGGCTTTGAAATCTTTTGTAATACTGCCTATGTAACATTATATACAAGATTGCTTCAAAAGTGTTGGTGAATAGATTAAAGGTTACCCTAAACGGCATAGCGAGGACGAGGGCAAGTTATAGTTCATTTTTAGGCCTTATTGGATCTCATTTTACATCGATCGGTGACTTGGCATGTAGTGCAGAGTTTGTTGAGAGTCGATGGTCTTAATGTAGGGGCATATCATACCATTAAATGGACCAGTGGACCATGGCGGACGGACTTGTAGACACAACAAGGAATACAATCATTATGTAAAACCCTACTTATCGACTAATGTGTAGTGCAGGGTTTGTTGGCATGGAGCTAGCGGTGGTGCAGGGGGCTCAAGCCCCCTACCCACACCAGCACCATGGAGCCACCTTAGCCCCCTGGATTTTTCGGTAGAAATGTCCTCATTGTGTTGTTCCACAATCAGCGGGATCTTGGGCTCACACTATTTTGGCATGTGGTTTATTGCCACCATTGGAGGAGATGAGTTATGTATCCTTACGAACCTGGTGTGGTTGGTGGGATGCGTCCAACACACATGTCGTTACTCGGCCAGTACTCCCTCGATAAACCTGCCACACAATCGATTTTGCACATCTTAGGTGCTAGGATGGCATGGTAGGATGGACTCACACATGCATGTACTCATCCACGAGCCTATGACACATACACACACTTACCCCCTATGAACATACATATGGAACTGAGATGATAGATCTATAGATATTCCCAATGAATCTTACATGTTCTGGTTCCTTAGGGCTTCTCCAGTGGCTTACACAAACCGACTCACCTGATGTCGACTGTTACCACTAGAGAATGCGACCCGTCAAGGAAAAACAGAGTCGATGCAAGATCTTGAATCAGTCCATTCCAATTAAAGAAATCAATCAACTATGTTGAGTGGGCCATCGGCTTCGCTTGACCGCGACCTCCGGCTGTCTGGTGGAGGCAACGGTGCTTGCTTCACCAGTTATGACCTTCCCTCACTGGTGCAAGTGGACGCACGCTCGCCGGTGATGCCCTGCGTCTGTCTAGGTTCTCAACAGTCACAACCTCAGCCACAACCTGATCGATTGTGCCCTCTAAGAATCTTGCTAGTCGCGACCTGTTCGGTGAAAGGTCTCTTGGTTGGTTTTGATATTTGAGTGACAACTTTAGGTTGGACTGATGTGTTTAGGCTGAGATAAACATGGATTAGTCCATAGGTATATGTGTATGACAACATTTGCCATGGTGGTGGAAATGGCTTAGAGATGTTGTAGGGCTCATACATGTAATGATGGAGCTAATTGAATATGAGACATGACATGGAGTCATATGACCGAGATGGTAAAGATTAAGATGAGGCTTGGATCGATGGACTGGTTGGATGTGTGAAGGGCAAGTTAAGGCTTTGAAGCGATGGACCATAGGATGGTGAAACTTAAGCAAGACTTGTCGCCGATGGACTGACTCAACAGTGAAAAGCAGGTGAGGTCAAGATCGATGGACCAAAATGGTTGCATGATGATATGAAGTATCATTTGGTGATCGTGTCGGTGCATGTGTTGAACTAGCATATTGGAGGAAGATGGTGGAAATGGAAGCGCAAGACAAAGGTATAACCTAGGGCATTTCATTTCACTGGTCATAGGTGTGTAGAGAGATTGATGACCGGATTTAGCAATGATATCCGTACTATCAAGGGGGGCAAACTTGTCTGCATATCGGTCATCTAGTGCCACTTGAGCGATGTAACATTGTGACATACTAGGATCGAGTGGTGTTGTGAGAGCAAGTGAAAATCCTTTGAAAATGATTGTGAAAATGCTAAACAAAGATGCACATGGTGATGTACACTTGATGGTCTTGGTACATTTGCAAGGGAGGTGATGTTTAAGTTGATTGTGATCAACTTGGAGAAGAGAGAAAGGTCACTAGGATGGATTTTGGAATGAGATACCGCTTTGATCTATTATGAATTTGATCAAGTGGTCATGTGGGCTGCGTAGCCCTCTGAGTAAACTTTTCAACGAGACTAAAATCATCGAAAACGGAGTTCGGAGCTAAGAGACATGCCTGTTTTAGCATGTAGGGTGGTCTGCTGCTATGAAGAGCGTCAGACACTGTGTCAGACGTGTGAGGTGAGCGTCGGACGCTGTCCAGAGAGCCTCTTGCAGCGCTAGGTGTCTGTGTGTCCGACGGTCCCGTAAATGCCTTCAGCGTGTTTTTGAACGCGTCGGGCGCTCGACGCTAGGTGCTCGACGGTTCAACTACTAGTTTTTAGCGCGTGGCGTCAGACGAGTCCGAAGCGTCTGGCGCGCCCGATGCTCAGGTTTTCTGTATAGTGACAGTGAAGGAGATATTGACTAATTTAGCTTTTGTGACTACAAATAGAAGTGGTGATCGGCCAAGTGCTTAGTCACATTGAAAAAAAATGGCCTAAAGGTCTACAAGGTGTGTGTGCTTGTGCTTGGACCGGGTGGGAGGATGTGACTAGTTGAGTTATTTTTCGATCTTCTTTTTTTCCCTGTGAAGAGTTAATGATGATTTAATCTGAATGGTAAAAACCGATCACGAACTCTCTCAAAACAAAAACCAATCACGGACAACCATTTCAGTCGTATTTTTCTAAATTGAAGATATTTTAATGGTACCCATCTAAATTTCTCTATTTTATCTAGTACTCCCTCAGTATCGAAATCAGAAGTCGCTTTAGAAAAGATTTGGGTTAAACATTGGGATCATCAATAACTTTTAAATTACCAAGTTTGCAAATATAAAAATTATATGAGTAGATTTGTCTAGATAAATACTTTCATAAAAGTATAGATATATGATTTTTTTCATAAATAGTTTTACAAAAATTAACGGGTCAAAGTTGTATTTTGGAGACCTTGTCGTTGTCCTAAACGACTTCTAAATTAGATACAGAGGAAGTATATGGTTCTTGACATCAATGCCATGCAAGAAATTCTTGGAGGATAAAACTGTCTTCCCATCTATCAATACTCCCTCCATTCTAGAAGGCATTTGAGTTTTTATTTTAAGTTTGACCAGTCATCTTGTTAAAAAAAATTATAAAAAAAATAAATTTAAATTATTCTTAAAACACCTATTAATAAAACAAACCACAATAAAAAGTTCGTATGACCCAAGCAGCCAGGCTAGAGTCTGTGCAGAGATTGATTGATGTATCCGGACACTGAGTACTCCGTGCGTTGTGGTAACATAACATGCAATCTGACGCTAAGCACGTGTGGGTGAATTCAGCTGAAGGCTCGCACTCGTCGGTCACCAGCAGCACTGATCAAAAGCGATAGACAAGATTTGCTATGTGTTTCATGTGCCTGAAAATTAGTATGAGTATTTGTTAAGCTACAACGGTGAGCTATGAGAAGAAAATCTAACAGATCATAAGTGAGAATCATCTAGCAAGATCAAATATCTGAACCAAAGATAGTATTTTTAGGAACTGTGAAAAAAATCATCGTATGAGCACATCTGAGATTCAAGATTTCCTAAACATCACAAAAATAATACTACGTACTTAGAGTTTTATGGAAGCCAGTCTTTTTTTTTTAGTAAAACGGAAGCCAATCCAATAACTCTGACATCTCATTTTGCCACGTCTTCATCATTTCACACGTCCACGTGTCCTCTCAATGGATTCAATTTTGCGTCTCAATCTGCCATGTCTTCAGCTCTTCACCTAGCATCAAACCATATTTCATTTCATCTACTTTTGAAAATAAACTAGAGAGGACGTGGCTTTAAATTCTTTCGTCCCCCTGCCTTCTAGAGAACTTTACACTTATCCTGTGCTATTCCAGAAAACACGTTCTAGAGAACCGTCCATATCTCCACCGGAACACCTTGCGCTGCAGATCCAAGGATAGCCACAGTATATGTACATACTAAATCTGATTCAAATTATAGTTTATTTAAATTTTTCTTTGACCACTCGTCTTATTTAAAAATTTATACAAAATATCACTTCTTTTGTTATGTTATACTTTATTAATCAAATTTCTATAAAATAACTTAAATTTGATAATGTTTACACATTTTTTTTGAATAAAACGAAATGGCGTTGAGGTTGAAAAAGTCAATGAACTACAATTTAGGATGGAGGGTATGCATATGAAGAAACACAACCGGAAGAAAAAAAAAATCAATCTTAACTGAACCTGCTACTCCTAATCTTCTGTCGTTGGCAACCTTTTTTTTACAATATTTTTCTATCGTTAACATCTTGCAGTGACATTGGGCTGCGAAAAGTGAGACCTAATACCAGCCCACAATAGCGAGCTTGAATCCCTCAAACACGGGACCGTGACAAAAAAAAGATTTTTTTTCTTTTAAAAGAACTGGCATAATCAAGGGAGAATTAGGTGGAAGGCTTGGAGAAAAACTTCGTTTAGGTATTGGAGAGCACGTCAACACCAACATCAGCCGCGGAGGCCAAGGCTCGGGATCCTATCGTGCAGGGGCTCGCACGTGATGGAGAACCAGGCGGCCGTGGCGCAGCTGGCGACATCGGTCAGGTTCATCATCGACGTGGTGGGCAACACCACGATGCTGCCGCGGCAGCTCTCGGCGGTGTACGCATGGATGTGCGCGCAGGACACGCTGGTGGGCGTGCACGGCCTGAACCTGACCAGCTTCCAGTTCCTGTGCCCGGTAGCGGGGTGCTCGAGCTGCCGGGCAATCGCCGCGCCAGGGAAGGTGCCGCCGGGGGAAGCGCTGAATCCGGGTGAGGCAGGTCCGGATCCGCTCCTTGAAGGTCCGGCGGCGTGGCCATCTCGTCGGGTTGGCTGGCGGCGGAGCCGGCGTGCTCCAATTTTTTTTCTTTGCTTGACGTCAGGGTCGGGTTGGGGTGCCATGGCGCACGCCTTATGTTCGATGTGGAGGGAGGGAGGGAGGGGTAGAATCGTCTATTGGCAAGGACTACAGTTCCAAAACTAACAGAGTTGTCAAACAGATGCAACGGAAGGCCTAATAGCTAAGAAAAATTTGTCCGGAGGCCTTCTACCCAAATTCAGAAAAAAAGAAATCCAATACCCAAAGAAAGTTTTTTCTTAGGCCTTCCACCTAATTCTCCCCGTAATCAAATCAAATGGTGCACGGCAAGGCCGCGCCTATTTCCAGTTCTCTTCCTTTCTCTACGAGGAAACCATCCACCAAATACCGCAGTAAGCCCACTGACACTGGGCCCATAATGGCGACCGCCCCTCACGCTCTCCAACAGCCGCGCTATAGTTCCACGTCAATCTGACACAGACTCATTCTACTATCTCATTTCTCCCTCTCGGGCATCTACCGGGATGGACATTTGCTTTGGCGACAAAGACGTGTGTAAGAGTGTATCCATGCTAAAATGGAGGTAATGGCAAAGGCCAATAAGTTACAAACAGTAATACGTTTAGAGCAAATTCTTTTCTCATCCCTAAAAAAGTGTTGCTTATTTTATTGACTCATTTTTTCTAGCCTATTTGACCCTAAAACAAATTTTCTTTGGTCTCTTGACCCTTCTTCTGGTTTGATGGACTATCGATGTTATGTTATACATTAAATTACTAGTTTGTTCTAAATTGTAGGTTGCTTGGCTTTTTCAAACCCAAGTTTGACAACTCGTCTTATTTAAAAAATTATACAAAATATCACTTCTTTTGTTACAGTATGCTTTACTAATAAATGTTTTACAAGAATGACTTCAATTTGACCATGTTTACATAATTTTTTTAAATAAGACAAGTGATCAAATTTGGGGTTGAAAAAGTCAAACGAACTATAATTTAAAACGGAGGGAGTACTTGTTTTTTTACGTCAAAAGCAACATTATCAAGCTTTAGATGATCTACTATCAATATTTCTCAAATAAGGTACAATACGGTTTTCCTATCATGTAAAAATATATAGAAAAATAATATTGATTCCAATAAATACCTCTTTTACATAATTATTGATAGTAGGTAAATTTTTGTTTTTTGCAATCATAATCATATACAAGCAACATATTAAACAATATATACAAACATTCTTTCTGACTATCTGTATATTTCATCATCAAGGATCATAAAAGAAGGAACTGCCTTTTAACTTAATATTCCGAACTGACAACGCGGGGTTTTTTTTTTTACATAGGAGTACAATCTAATAAAGCTTTATCTTGTTTTATTTTATTTTTTTAAAGAAGAGATGGAAACTAGGCCGCACTTCATGGAATACTCCTACTCCAATTGTATTTGGGCCGATGGCTAGCTGGACCTAACTCTTTAACTCGTGTATTTGGGCCGCACTTCATGGAATACTCCTACTCCGATCAAAAAAAGAAAGAAAAGAAAAGCAGGAGGCAATGCTTGTCCTTGGCGTCTCCAATTCTCCTTGGGATCAAGAGCAAGCCACACGCAACGTGAAAGCAGAGCACGCAACGTCTTGGTGCTTTGAGAGTCGCCAAAGAGTCGAGCGCATGCAGGAGATGGCAGCGCGCAAAGAGTCGAGCGGAAGAACATGGTGCTTTGAGCAGATTCGCCAAAGACGTCTTGTGACACAAAGCTGGAATTGATGATTACGCAAACTTGTCACGCAAAGCCACGCCGTCTTGTCAAAAAAGAAAAAAGAAAAATCAAAAGCCACGCAACGTCTTGTCAAAAAAGAAAAAAGAAAAATCAAGGCAGCGCGGCCACGCCTTGGATACATTCGCATTCGGCGCCATGAGAGCGGCTGCGCGCAAGGCAAGGCAGGGATTGCATTCCCAGATGAGAAACTTCATGAAGTTAGACAGAGTTTCCAAACACAACAAGGTTCTATTTTGATTTACTACGTACTATTTATTTACCGGGCGGCATGGAACCAGTAAAGCCAGGTCGTTATTGATTAGTCAGAACATGACAAGTGATTATATACATGGACTAGACTATTTGAAGTTAATTAGTCACAGAGAACACAAAACAAGAGAGACGAGCTGTGATTGAAAGGATGGGGAGAAGCAAAGGCAAATATTACAAGAGTATAGACTTAATCCATAATCAGGAATCGGGATTATGGACGACTTTGGCGATAATCTCATCATATCAATACATATATAGACCAGCTAACATACCTCGGTTTGGCGATCCATAATCATCAATCAAACGGAAATATATGGACTTTGGCGAAGATGTTTGCGTCAGTTTCGTCACTGCCCAAGATGTAGTCAGCATACCTAGCTATATTGGTAATATTGCAGCTCAACTGAGGATCTTGTTTCCTGGGAGCGGAGGAGGAAGATAGAGCGGCCAAAATGTAGAGGCATATCATACCATATATATAGACCAGCAGACCATTGCGTGTGGACGAGGATTGCCCTAGAGACACGCAAAAGTAGGTTCTTTCTGCATGTACTACTTTTTTTTAGATTCTCTGCATGTACTCCGTACGTACGTTCCAGAATCCAGAGAAGGCACTCAAAAAAAAAAAAATCCAGGCACAAATGGACCAGGCCGAAACGCGTCGTGCCTGTAGATGGAGTACTTAATTGGGACGCTGACGAGCTGGGCCCTAGTGTCAGCGTCGTTTCCCTTGCATCTCTGACGAGCTGAGCCCTAGTGTCAGCGTCGTTTCCATTCTTCTGAACCAAGTTCGAGCCGGACTCTGTTCCTGAAATCCGCGAACCTCTTCGCAAATCCTTCACGGAACCGGCAGCCAACCGCGTCCCGAGTCTATATAAGCCAACCACTGTTACAGCAGCCGGCGGCCATAAACCACACCGCCGTTCAGCAAGTTCCGCCGTCGAGTCTGATTCGCCACCACTGTTATCCTCTCTTCATCGTAAGTTTGGACGTGAGACATCCTTGGCTTCGCTAACGTTCGCGTTTGCTCAATTCCGGTCTTTGCCACTGATATCGAACCACCACCGTATGCAGTTTCTTGTCGTCCACTGCCGTAAGGAATCCGTCGCCTTCGACTCGTTATTTGTTTCCGAAAGCTTGATAGGTGAGGTCTTCTTCGCATCCTATTTGATTTGGTTCAAGATTCATGTGTTTTGGCGCACTGTAGCGCCGGAACGAGTTTTTCCGGCGATCTTCTCGCCGGCGTTCATGGCCACCGCCGTGTTAGCTTTCTGTTAAGGCCGGGCGCCACTGTCTTCTGTCGTGGCCTGATCTTCTTCGTCGGATCGGGATCCGTTGGTCCATATTCACCGATACCCCTTCGGGGAGATTCTTCATTAAGAGTCCCTGTATATTCTTTGTATTCGCGTATAAGTCCCTGCTTGCACAGTAGAACCAGCTTTCCATTTATTTTATTTCAAAAATAGTTTCTGAATATTTACAAGTTTGCCACTGCAATAAAATGCTTATAAAATGCACGTTTTAGCTCCGATTTGACCTGTTCAACTTGCGTTGTGTTCGTTATTTAGCCCCCTTCATGACAGTATCACTGTTCATCATTTTTGAAACTGTTAAAATATCAGTTTGTATTTAGTGAATTATTTTGCTGTAGGAAATCTTGTAAAATTCATATCTTCGCTGTTTTAAGTCCGATTTTCTTAATCTTGGCGTCTTTGTGATTGTATAGGTGTGTATGATAGTTTTATATACTTTTCATACTGTTTTGCTACTATTGGTGTACTGATGTAGTTATACTCATTTGTTTGCCTTGCATGTGATTGCTCGGGTGATTGTGTGTTGATGCTTGGTGTCGAGTATAGACGGTGAGCGTTACGGTGGTGATCAGGAGTATTACCAAGAGCCGGACCAGCAGTACCAGCTAGACTTCAATAACCAAGGCAAGTATAGTTGGGTTTAATTTCCGTATTCATGATCATGTGGCTTGTTTAATGAATGCAATGAATCATAAAAATGATCTTTTAATACTATATGGACTTGTTTTGTACGTGAGACTTCGGGACTTATAGTACAACTGTGAGGGCGATATGGCTCTGGTTTTATTTAAGTAGGAGGATCTTTGCTAGCTTGTGAGAGGATCTTTGTTGTCTTACGTGAGACTTCGGGACTTAGGACACGGCGCGGCCTTGAAGACATTTACATAAAGATAATGACCGATAATAAACTGGTATAATGGACCGCCGAGACGCGTCGTGCTCCACTACTGGAAAGTCGAAATTCCTTGACGGTGTACGGACCGTCAGAAAAAACCAAATACCGTCAAGGTAATCGAAAAACTAATTCCCTGACAGCGCCCCGTCAGGGAATAGCCGTCAGGGCTGGCTTGACAGGGAAAATGCTATTTCCTTGACGGTTCACCGTCAGGGAAATCAAAATTTAATTCCTTGTCGGTGGCAAACCGTCAGGGTAATATTAAAACCGTCAGGAAAATTCTATTTTCCTTGACGGCTTGAACCGTCAAAAAAAAAATACCGACAGGGAAAAACATTAACTTAACGGTGAGAAACCGACAGGATATATATTCATTTACCCTGGCGGGTTATACGCCGTCAGGGAAATTTATTTACCTTGCCGGGTCGTCTAAATTCCCTGTCTATTCTTAACCGTCAGGGAATTAAATTTTACTCTGTGGAACTTTCCCTGTCTGAAGGGAACTGTCAGTGAATTTCTTTTCCCTGTCGATGTTAAACCGCCAGGAAAATCTGTCATGACATTTTCCATATAATATAAACCAGACATGTTGAATATATACACACAACCATGGAGACATACTAAGATAAATACAATACACCATATATATTAGTCTAGCATAATCCATTACATACATAGTTGTCTGTTTGCAAACATTGGTAAATAC
>DXKC01052199.1:0-13262 GCA_031170775.1 Cymbopogon citratus
GAAGTAGAGTTTCTTGCTTTGCTTATCTTGTGTAGTTAAGTAAAGTTGAGCTCTTGGTTTCGGCTTGTGTAGCCTTGTCCTTGAGCATCTAGTGAGCTTAGGTTGGCTTTGTGCTTTTGCTTATTAGAATAGTGTAGGTGCTCCCCCCGGTGTGAAAAATACTGGTTGCTTAGGTTTGTGTAACCTTGCAAGCTAGAATTGATTAGGAGAGCACTAGCTAGATTGGCACCTTGATTGCTTGTGTAGGATCTTTTACAAGGTGCTTCTAGAGTTATAGTTAGAGGGGTGAAGTCTTGTCTAGGCCGATAGTTTTAATTCCGCACTTTGTTCGGTTAGCCGGAGCAATTAGTTTAAGAAAGGACTATTCACCCCCCTCTAGTCTGCCATCTCGACCTTTCAGCGGGCCACTCAGGTGCGACGCCGAGTGACCTACTGCCTCCCGGCGGCGCACACGGCGGCTCTCCACACCACCAACAGCAGCACGCGGTGCCCAGGAGTGTCACGCTATGGTGACCTCGCGTGGCCGGTGGCTACCCTCTGCGGAGCGGCCAGGGCTTCCTCGAGCAGCGCCGGCGTGGTGTGGAGCTCCCATTCGTGTGTGGGGACGACGCCGTAGCTCTGGACCACCCCGATCTACAGAGGGTCGCGGGCGCGTCCTCCATCCGACGTGGGGCGACAAGAGGCAGAGGCAAGGATGCGCAGCAGGCCTTTCCTTGACGTCGTGGCCTAACCGGAGACGCCATGGCCCGGTCCAGGGAGGCGGCGACGGGGTCTGGGACGATGGCGTGTGGTCTCCTCCCTGTCCGTGGTGCACGACCTCCCCTCTCCTGGTGACACACACACGATGGCCTCCTCTCTCCTGGTGACACACGATGGCATCCTGGCGCCCCCTTTCCGTGCTCCTGGCTCTTCCTCCTGGGCCGGAAGTAGGCACCGTCGTCGTCGGCTCTCATCTCTGCGACAAGCTCGTTACCCTGGCGTGCACCAGTGGTCCTCAGGTGTGCGTCCTCCTCTGTTGCTCCAGTTTCCATGCATTCATGCAAAGGTTTCTATGCATAGTTTGATTGAATGGATCTAGTCCGTCTGCTAGTTGTTAAGTTGATTTGAGTGCAATACGTTTCTATGCAACCTTGTGGAGCCAGTATTCAGAGCCTTGTTAAGTTGATCTAAACAATATGTTTGTATGCATATTTATTCAGATCCAGTATTGAGTATGAAATTTGGTTGCTTTTTTCAGATTTCGAACCTAGGACATACCAGTTGGTGCAACTTTTTATGCATATATATACCAGTTTGTATGCATACAAAAAATGGAGTTCTATGCATGGTTCTAGAGGTTTATATGCACAACTGTTTTATGCATTTCATTGATATGATGTGCAATGGCTATGTTTCTGTTATTGATATGCGCCGCTCTGCTGTAGGGTCTCGCGCCAGCGTGTATGTGTTGGCTAGGCCCTTGAGCAAGGTGAAGACCAGGGCTCCTTCAATGTGCTGGCGGCGTCTCTTGCAGTGGCGGGCGGCGGTCGTAACCCCGGGTGGCCTTGTTCATGACCGACCGCTCTCTCTCTCCAAATGGTTGTGGCGACGTGGCTTGCCAGGCAGTGGTGTGTCCCCATCTCCGGCTTGCTAGGCAGCAGGTGATACCAGGCATAAGTTTTTATGCTTTGCAAACATAGGATTCTATGCCATTGCCATGAAGTTGCATATATTTTAGATAGCTTTACTTGCATAGGTTCATTTTACGCTTAGTTGCATAGGTTTCTATGCCCATTGCCGTGAATTTGTCATGCTCTGCATAAATTTTTCTGCATGAAAAAAAATGTTTATGCTTATTCTATAATAGTTCTATGCATTGTTAGTTTCTATGCCTTTTGCATGAATAGGCTGGACTGTCTAGCTGGTGGCTGCCCTAAAAAACTATTTATCCTTGTGTCATTAAGTTTCTATGCATGCTTAACTTGGTATGTGTTTTATACATTGCTACAACAAATTTCTATGGAGCACCATTCTATGCATTGTCATTTCTAGACCACACAATGGTGGGCTGCTGATCCAAAAGGAAATTATAGTTTTGCTTTTTGAATGTGAATTATCAGAGCACATGTCTATGCATTATTGGATCAGATTTTTACGCACTGTCGGTGCACATTTCTATACATTATTAGAATGCACCTGAAAAACAGGATTTCTGTGCAGGACAACTGGGTAGCGGTGGTGGCGGTTGCTCCATCCAGCTCGTGTGGGCAGCAACAGCCAGGGAGCTAGGGCAGTTTTGGTGCTGGAGGGAACGTGGCAGCAACTGCTTTCTCCATGACATCTGGTATGCCGCCACCCTATTGGTGTCGCTCTATGCTTTCTATGCCTGCCTAATTCTTTGTTGTTTGCTGTATTTGGAGCATATTTCTATGCATCTTTAGAACACATTTATACGCATTGTCAAAAAACTTCATATGCATCCATTTAGAGATAAATTTCACAAAAGTTTGCCTGCAAAAAGTGGTTTATATGTTTTTCTTACCCCCTTAAGGTGTCTATGCCTCTTAAAACATGTTTCTATGCCTTTTCTTTAGCTATTGTAAGGTTTTCGTGCCGACTCCTCGGCCGGCAGGTTTGCCAACAAAGGCGCGTCACCATCGCGCCGAGAGAGTGCGTCAGCCACGACATTGAAGCACCCAGGCTTGAACTCCACCCTGAAATTATAGCCAATAAGCTTACTGATCCACTGGTTCTGCGGAATCGTCGAGAGCCGCTGGTCGAGGAGGAATTTGAGGGCGTAGTGGTCGGTGCGAACGAGGAAGTGCCGGCCCCAGAGGTATGGCCGCCAATGGCGCACGGCCTACACGAGGCCAATCAACTCGCGCTCGTAGGCCGCTACCTTCAAATGTCGAGCTGCGAACGGACGGCTGAAGAAGGCGATCGGTCCGTCACCCTGGTGAAGAACGACCCCAAAGCCAGACCCCGAGGCGTCGCAGTCGACGAAGAACTCGCGGGCGAAGTCTGGCAGGTGTAGCACCAGCGCATCCAACAGCGCAGCCTTCAACACCGCGAACGCTGAATCCGCGACCGCAGTCCACTGGAAGGAATCCTTCCGGAGAAGGCTGGTCAGGGGCGCCGCGATCGCGCCGTACTCCTTGATGAAGCGGCGGTAATAGCCGGCGAGGTCGAGGAAACCACGCAGCCCTCGTGCCGACCGGGGAGGTGGCCAGGACTGCACTGCCGCCACCTTGGAGGCATCCATGGCCACGCCCTCGTGGGAGATGATGTGGCCGAGGTACTGGACGGTCGACTGCGCGAATGAGCACTTGGACCGCTTGAGATGCAACTGGTTGGCACGCAGGACGTCGAGGACCGCACGGAGCTGCAGTAGGTGCTCGGTCCATGACGAGCTGTAGACGAGGATGTCGTCGAAGAACACCAGGACACAACGTCGAAGGAACGGTTTAAGTATCAGATTCATGAGTGCCTGAAACGTCGATGGAGCGTTAGACAAACCAAATGGCATGACCAAAAATTCAAAATGGCCATGGTGAATGCGGAACGCCGTCTTCGCCACGTCCTCGGGGTGAACGCGAACTTGGTGGTAGCCGGATCGAAGAGCAAGCTTGGTGAACAGCTTGGCCCCATGGAGCTCGTCCAATAGCTCCTCCAGGACCGGGATGGGGAACTTGTCCTTCACCGTGGCGGAGTTGAGTGCCCGGTAGTCGACGCAGAAGCGCCATGTGTCGTCTTGCTTCTTGACAAGCAACACCGGCGTAGAGAAGGGCGAAGTACTAGGGCGGATCGTGCCTTGGCGCAGCATCTCCTCGCACTGGCGCTCCAGCTCATCCTTCTGGAGCTGAGGATACTGATAAGGCCGGACAGCGGCCGGGTCCGAGCCCACCTTGAGGTGGATCCGGTGGTCACACGGCCGGGATGGAGGTAGCCCTGTTGGGGGTGCGAAGATGTCGGCGTAGGAGTCCAGGAGGCATTCCAGCAGGTCCCGTTCGGACCCCGTGTCGGAGAAGATGGTACTAGCACGCAGGTGCTCCGCCGTCGGGGGCGGCAGGGTGCTAGGCGCGCCCACGCCCACCCAAGTGACGCGGCGGCCGCGGGAGTGGAAGGCCATCCGGCGCGTCGAGAAGTCGCATAGGATCGGCCCAAGAGTGCTGAGCCAGTCGATCCCCAGGACGATGTCACAACCATGGACGGGTATGGAGAACATGTCGATGTGGAACATCTCCTGGCCAATATGAAGAGGTACACCGAGCGCCAAGCCCTGGCACGCGACGCGTTCGCCGTTAGCCACGACGACATACGTGCCCCCGCTGTCGAAGAGGCGCAGATCGGCCCGCTGGACGGCCGCCGGACTGATGAAATTATGCGACGACCCCGAGTCCAGAAGCGCCGTGAAGGTATGCGCGCCGATCCGGACACAGTTGCATAGTGTCGGTGGAGCGAATTCCTGTGATGGCTGACAGAGAGATCATAGGGGCGTTAGGGTCAAAAGGCGGCTGATCATTATCGGTTACCGCCGCGTGATCATCGGCGGTGTCATCGGGCTCCTCGACTATGTAGTCGGCGACTTCGAGGAAGAAGAGACGAGCGCACTTATGGCCACGCACATAAGGCTCATCGCAGTTGTAACAAAGCCCTTGCTTGCGACGCTCGGCCATCTCCTCCGGCGTGAGACGCTTGAAGGGCCGCTGAGAGGGTACCGGTGCAGAGGACGTAGCCGAGGAAGCCGCGCCGGAAGCTGATGGCGCCGGGGGCAAGGCCCGACGGTGAGGGGGCACCAGTAGCGCGAGCTACGGCGGCGCGTTCCGGCGCTCGTACGCGCGCGCCAAGTGCATGGCCCTTTGGAGGTCTCGCGGATCGTGAAGCTCGACGTCGACACGGATGTAGTCAGGCAGCCCGCCTATGAACAGCTTGGCCTTCTGATCCGGCGAGAGACGACCCGCGTGAGCGGCCCGGGCCTAGAACGCTTCCATGTAGGCGTCCACTGTAGACGTGAACGGGAGTCGAGCCAGGTCCGATAGGTGGTTGGTGCTGAGGGGAGGGCCGAACCTCTGTTAACAGAGCGTGCGGAAATCATCCCACAGCGGGCGGCCGACGTCGGCCTCAAGCACCAAGTACCACTGTTGAGCAACGCCGGTGAGGTGGTACGACGCGAGCCAAACCCGATCCTGATGGCGTGTCTGGTGGCTGCTGAAGAACTGTTCGCACTTGTTCAGCCACCCGAGCGGATCGTCCTTGCCATTGTAGGTCGGGAACACCAGTTTGTGGTACTTAGGAACCACGTGCCCCTCCTGGGTGCCCTCCGGGTACGGATGGATGGACATCCGCGGCGGCGTGGTCACCATGGGAGCGGAGGACAGCGGCAGTCCCCCCACGATGGACTCGAAGGATGGAATCGGCGATGGCGACGGAAGGAAACAGATCTGAGTGATCAAGACGCCATACGGAGGTATGGCGGCCGAGGCCAACAGCCCTGTGGAAGCCGCCGGGGGCGCCATGGGGGCCGAAGGCGCCGCCGTAGACGCCGGGGTAGAACTCAACCCCGCTGTGGTCACGTCCTGGATCACGGGCTCGGACGTCGCGGGCAGGGCCGGAGTGCCGGGGTGCGGCAGCTGCGTCGCGGTCGGGAGCTCGCGGCCGTCGACAGCCGTCAGCCGGGTGGCCACGTTGTTCATCTGGAAGCTGAGGACGGCCAGCTGGTTCTGAATGCCCTGGAGGGTGGTGTTGAAGTCCGTCAGCATCGCCGCGGGCACGGCGTACATCCGTGGAGCTTGGGGTTGGGAGGTGGCGGGTGTGGTGGGAAGGATGGCGGTGGTAGTGGAAGGCAAGGGTGCGGAAGGGTTGGGAGGGATGGCGGCGGTGGCATCAGCGTCGGTGGTGCCGGCGGGGACGCCGGAGGTGGGAGGAGGACCGGACATGGTCTCCGATACCAGATTGGTATGCTGCTTGTCTCGGCGGCGAACCTTGCTGCGTAGGAAGTAGGGGGGCGAGTAGGGCTGGTGCGTGCATGAGCGAGCGCGACGTGAAGGCGCCGTGATCAGCTAGGGCACACGAGCAGGAGGCAATGTAGAAGACGCTGGGCGCCCAAGGGTGTCTATAAGACACAATCCCAGGCTAACCTTTTCTCATTAAACTCTTGGGACTCTTATAGTCCGATTACAAGACGCTAACAATCCCTTGACGCACAAGACACTAGCAACTAACAACTCTTGACGCTAACAAACTTGACGCTAACAAACTCTTCCTGAATATCTTCTGAGATATGACTATGACATGCCATGCATGTGGCATGACAGTGCTGTTTTGTCGCGACAAGTGGACAGGCACTGGCAGAGCCAGGGGAGGCTGGCAGGGGCCGTGGCCCCCCCCCCAAGAATGGTAACTTTTGTTTAATAAATATATAAATATGTCAATTTTCACCTAAAAAATAACATTTTTCATCCAAAAATATCAATTTTCATTCAAAAAATGTCAATTTTCACCTAAAAATGTCAATTTTCATCCAAAAAATGTCAATTTTCACCTAAAAATGTCAATTTTCACCCTTTTTTAATTCAAATATTATGATTTTGGTTATAATTAGTATATAAATTTTTAAAAGTTGTTGAAACATATATTTTAGCACACTAAAAAGTACGATCAAATTTTTCGGCCCCCCTTGATCAGAATCGCTGGCTCCGCCACTGTGGACAGGTACAGTCAAATGAATTATATTTTAAAAGACTTTTTAGGGTAGGTTACTTAAATTCTATTTTCTAAACGGTAAGAAAAAAACACATACGTGAATATATTCTTTTGTGGATAAGGAAAATAAAACCTTCAACTTTGTTAATGCTATTGATTTGGTTTGAAGCGGATTTGGAGGGATCGAAAGAAATTGAGGAGGATTAATAAATTTCTTATAAGTTCAAATCTGCTTTGTCCTTTTGAATCACGTTGGAAAAGGGATTAACCAAACAGGGCAAAAAGAGGTGGTCGGTTAATGATTTAATGTTAGAATGTAGGCTATGCTTTGTTTGGTTAGGACAAGTATTTTCACAAATGGTTACTCTATATAGGCATCCTAAAATATAAGGCAATATAAGTTCCAAAGTTAAATTGTCAAAAAGTTTGACAAGATACCCATTTGATATAAAAAATATTATTTATTGGTCAAGCTTATAATAATTTGACTTGGGGTAGACTTAGAATTCTTATATTTTAGAACGAGGAATAATAAATATAAATTTTGTGCTCAGTCTTGGGAGATCTTTTCAAAAGGTGCGAGTTTTGGGGAAAAATGGTGGCATGGGATTTGTCCATGAATTTGCATATACTTAAACCAAGAAGGCTGCTTGAGATGTCCTCCAATACCAAACATCAATTGTAACTATAAATTTGTGTTATCATCGGTTTTTTCTAGAGCCGCGAACCAAGTTAAATCAATGCATGGTAATCTGATGTCAACATAGGCATTAGAAGTTAAAACCTATCCCTTGTGCCGATGAATGTAAACACCAGTAAATTAACGCTAGACATGCAAGGGAAATGAATGTGTGCGTGCGTGGACTCCACGACCAGACCTTGTAATCCGTCTGAGCCTAGCATGGAAACAAGAGTCCCTCTCTTCTGTCTTGTAAGCAAAATTCTGAGCTAGACTTATATGAGCTCTTTGTAACTTGCTTAGCAAGTTCTTTTAGTGTTGTTTTAGTTTTTTTAAGGACACGTTTAGCATGATGGCCATACGGACTTAATCTTAGTTGATGTTTTTAGTCCTAGGTTTAATCCTCACAAGAGTTGGGTAGAATTTGTATAGATAAAGGTTGTTGCACTAAATTTTTAGAGCCCAGTTCACCCACTTTAGAGCCATCCAGTCCTTTCAGACCAAGCATTTCCTGTGGGACTCATTCTATTTGAACCGTGTTGAATCAGCGGTTAAGGTTGGACCAAGCAAACCACGAACCAAGATCTGGATTGGTTCAGTATCCGTTATAGTCATAATAATATAACTATGGTAGAGCGCTAGGACTAGATGTGTGCCATAACTGCCACCACTGACTTTCCTATTTCGATTCCATTTTTTTTTTTCTGATTATTGATAATATTCTATTCAATTTAAATTTGGCTTCCAACACAAAATCAATTTTTTAGGAAGTACCCCACAAGTTTAAAAATTAATTTGGTCAGGAGAGCATAATTTTCTAAACAAAAACAAAAAATAATCCTATACAAGGCCTTTTTTAAAGTTTTTTAAAAGGTAAAAGCCCAAATTACTCCCCTGCATATGAAAATTGACTAGTAGATAACCAATAAATTACTTTTGTGTTGAATTTGTGCCTCTGTTGAGTCTAAAGCTCCAATTATATAGATGATAGTGAACATCATAACTTATATATTTATTTTAGAAAAATACATTATGAAATTTTCATCATAATTTTTGTACAATTTTGTATGTGTGGTTAATTTATTATAGATGCCTAAGCTATCAAAAATTAATCATGAACATTCATAATGTATTTCTGTAACATAAAACTTGATCCTATAAAATTTAAACTTAAAATTCAACTTACATGTGGTGAAACAAGAAAGAAAAATCTTACTAGATTAGACCAACTGAGATATCTTGAGACATAAATTGAACATAAAATGAGTTTAATGTGCTTTCTGGATAATGTGCTGGGACCGAGTAGTAAATTGAACTGTTTCATTCTTTAAAAAAAAGGTAAATATGGGCAACTTACCTCCCTTGTACTGACATACGGAATATGATGATAACCGGATAGTATTGAAATAAGAAGTTCGGGAGATGGTGTAGTCAATTTTTCCAATCTGGTCATTTTATGCAATGATTCACGCCAGAAGAAGTGGCGGTTGCAATCAACTTCAATTTCCTGTACTGATGTGAATAGAGCCAATATTTTAGGAAGCGGCCCTTGGCAACCTGTTATCTTGACTTTCCGAAGGGCTCCAGAAGGTTGTTCCTCCACTCTGGGCGGTCTGTAAATGATGCATCTACTGATAAAAAGCTCCTCCACGTTGCTGTTTGTAACTGCTTTCACAATCCATTTTAGAGAATCATTATGTCTTTCAACACAGTCCTCTATCCACATTTTTGATTTGAATGTTGGAGTCAGATGCAACATATCATATCTTTGGATACCTATGGCAGCTTCCTTGATATGATCCAGATTGAGAAAGCTATTCTTGATGAAGTACTCCTTGCACATTGGGATATTTGGATGCAGTTTTAGATTATGACAGCTTTCTACCTTCAAATAATCAAGTGTAGGGCCTGCTTCCTGTTCTCTTCTTTCTTTAGAGGGAGCTGGAATTAGTACTGCCTTGCAGGTAACACCAGGTGCGTCATTTCCAGCACAAAGGTAGTGTATTCTCTTTGTTTCTGTCGACATGCCACAGCGTGGAGCTTTTAAACAACCCTTGACCTTTGCTACAAGACCTGCTGCTGCTGCCTTTCTTTTGACTTGCTGGCTTACAGGAAGAGAACCGGGCAACTTGTCATGCTTATCTCTTGTTTCTATCTCTTCCTCATCGATGTCACAACTTAATGCCACCTCATGTCCTCCTGTGTCATACACATCATTTACTTGTGTCTCTGAGTTGTCATCATAAAATATAAGTACAGTGATGTCTTGCAGTCCAACCAATGTCAGTCGTCTCAACTTCTTGCATGGTACAATTCGTGCATGACGAAGCAGAGGCATATCATTAATTTCCAGCTCCTGTAGATTTGGTAAATGTCCCAATTTAGGAATATGGTCACATCCCCTGATATTGGACAATACAATTTTCACCAGATTTGGGAGTGTGTCATCTATCATGTTAACCCAATTAGGAAATCTGGTTCCGTTGTAGCCTTTCAAAGAGAGGCACTGTAATTTGTAATAGGGCCTGAAATGTTCCAAAACTGCCATAGCCTTTTCCTCACCAGCCCTATCAGGTGTCAAAGAAGACAAAGAACAAGACCATTCAAAACTCAAGAAATGAAGCTGGTGCTTCCTTTCCAGTTCCACTTTCTTTGCTTCCTCTGGCGACACCACATTCTCAAGGCATTTGATGTTTAGCTCATGATGTGTGAGATCCAGGATCTGCTGAAGAAGCATAATATTGCTGTGGTTGTCTGCAGGTTGTGCCCGTACATTAAAGTTGGGCAAGGTTAGAAGGTCTACCAAGCTTGCAATGCCTTGTTTTGAGAAGAGTGTAAACCCTCCAACTGATAGGTACTTAAGATGATGCAAACGTTGGGTGATGATATCCTGTTGCAGCATACCTAGCTCTAGTTCTCTATTGAGATCTTCTGAACTCTCTACATTTGCCACAGAGGTTCCTGGAGCTTCAGGATAAGCTTTTGCATCAAACCCAGAGAGATTTAGGTACTCCAACTTATCAAATTTCCAGTGTGGAATCAAAGTTAGAAAGTTGTTAATTCGAGAACAACCTGATAGATTTAAATGCCGGAGCTCACAAAGACTGGTACA
The DNA here is from genome assembly GCA_031170775.1 of Cymbopogon citratus. Lineage (NCBI taxonomy): Eukaryota > Viridiplantae > Streptophyta > Magnoliopsida > Poales > Poaceae > Cymbopogon > Cymbopogon citratus. The sequence continues at coordinate 10,473 of DXKC01052199.1, forward strand.
GGAATTTGGAAGGGCAGCCAGATTAGAACAATTTGATAATTCCAAAGTTTGCAACATCGGGCAGCCAACGTCATTCTCACAAACTTCAGGAAGAACTTCAAGAGAGCTACAGCCAGACAAATTCAAACCTAGAAGCTTCTTCATGTGCTTGAATAACCCACAAGGCAATAGTTTCAACTGGTGGCAGAAGGACATATTCAGATTTATCATATTTGCAAGGTAAATGAAAGAATCAGGCAGCTCACGAAGTTGGTAACAATGCAACAGGTTGAGAAATGAAAGTTCCTGAAGCCCACCAAACTTTGAAGGAAGCGTTTGAAGCTGAGAACAATATGAAAGGTCGAGGAATGAGAGTTTTCGAAGCTCCCCAAACTCATTAGGTAGAGATTGTAGACTACTACATCCTGATAGGTTCAGGTGTAAGAGCTCTTTAAGTATATGAATTTCTTGTGGCAGCTCTCTAAGATTTGAGCAGCCATGTAGATCCAAATAGTGTAGGTTGACAAATTCACAAATGTAACTGGGAATATCAACAAGGCCAGTATTTTCAGAAAGATTCAATGCTAGTAAACCATGCAAGGAGCTTAGGGACTTGGGCAGAAGGCCAGTTTGCATTCCAGATATATTTAAGAACTTCAACAGTCTAAAATTGCTGATAGAATCAGGTAGATCGGCAATACTGGTACATGTACTAAAATCCAGTACACGTAAGAATTCAGCTTCCATCAAAGACTTCAAACTAGTCTGAGCAACGCTACACTTCTCAAAGCGAAGAGCCCTTGCTGTGCTAGGTATAGACCAATAATATAGGGATGAGTCACATAAATTTGAGAGCAACATGTATCGGCAGTTGTCTGTATTACCATGAGGATTTTGTTGCCTATTAGCATCAAAAGCAATAACTTCACCACCCGCAACTAATCTAGCTAGATCATGAACCAAATCATGCATCTGGAATAGTACATCTTGAGGTTTGTTATATTTTGCAAATGGCTGAAAGATGAAATTGTACCCATGTTAGTAACTACCTTGCGAAGTTTAGTCATAATTAACTTGCACGGTAGCATGTATCAAAAAACAAAAATGAACATAAATTGACATAGATTGGATTTTTTGTAGTGGAACTAGTTGATACTATCTAAATACAACTTTGACCACAAATACTAAGCAGTAAAAGAAATAAAGGACTTACAGTTGGAGACATTCCAGCTTCCTGAAGAAATGACATCTCACGAAGCTCCTCGAAGTATCTTTCTCCAGCTTGTTGCACAGTAAATGATTGGCTAGCAGCAGGGAGCTGAACAAATCCAAGAGCAATCCACTGCTGAATCAAGCTGCTCTTCTCTATGTGGGAGCCTTTAGGAAAAACAGCACAATATGCAAAACAGGGCTTGAGATGATAAGGCATGTATTGATAACTAAGCTTCAGTGACGGTAGTACTTTCGTGTCTATGAAAGGTCCATCATCTCCATCTTCTGCCCAGATATCACTATCCCGTATAGCTTCCCATTCATTAGTTCTCCGGCAAAGGCGACCCAGAGAATTTGCTGCTAGTGGCATTCCACTGCATTTATTTACTATCTCTCTTCCTATACTTTCCTTATCAGCATCCACCTTTCCATGTGGAAATGCCTTTGCTCTGAACAACTCCCAGCAGCAATCGTCTGGTAAAGCACCTAATTCTATTGTCAGGCTCACATTCATTAGCTTAGCAACTTTTACACTGCGTGTGGTTGCAACGATCTTGCTGCCTGCTTTAGCACCCCGCAGCAGTGTCCTTAGTTTTTCCAACTCATCTGGATCTTCTTCCCATATGTCATCAAGAACAATAAGAAACCTTTGCCCTTTAACAATAGTTTTCAAGCGGCCCCGTGTAGCTTGTAAGGTGATATCAGCAGAGCTACTTGATTTATCCAGTTGGGAGATGATAGATTGACCGATGGTCATGATATCAAATTTTATAGAGACATATACCCACGCTTGGATGTCAAAGAATTGCATTGTTCTATCATCGTTGAAGACCATCTGGGCAAGTGTAGTTTTACCTACTCCTCCAAAACCATAAATAAAAACGATGGAGAAGTTTGAGTCATCTGCTTGCAGCATACTGATTATTCTTTCTTTTTCTTCGACCCTACCGATGGGGACTTCATCAGAATCTGAGAATGTCTCCCGTTTCCTGAACACTTCTTCGTCATTCTTTCTAGTGTCTTCTATGAACTTGAATTTGTTCCAGTGATCTATTATCTCCTCTATTGTTTCCCTCATTCTTTTAAATTTATGAGGCATCTTCAACCTTTCAAAGCATGCAACTAATTCCTGTTGTCAATAAATGGCATACATCATAACAGAGTTCATCATGAGCTATCACAGTTTAGCTTTGAAGTATTATAGCTGGCAAGTGGCAACTCACCTTTGTAGCCTTGGCGCTAAGCGGAAGGATTTCACCCCTGTTGGTGGTGGTCCAGGACTCGAAGAGTAGCAGCATATCCTCCAAGTCATAAGTTGCAGCCTTGAGCTTCTTGAGTGTGTGACGGACGCTCTGCAGCTTTGATGACTGCCTTTCCGCATCCCTGATGAATGATTGAATGAGGGACAGATTGTCCTTGATGCTCCCCAAATCTTCACTGAAATTCAGCTGCCTAGCAATCTCTTTCCAGGCGGCGTTAAAGGTGACATCAGCGAGCTTGTTGAACAATTCCACCACGGCATCCATCGTCGGACGCAAACGAATACCCTGCCGGAAGAAGAACGTGTGTGGAGTAAGTAACTAGTAGCAGAGGTGAGGC
>DXKC01052264.1:0-11769 GCA_031170775.1 Cymbopogon citratus
ATTTATCTGGTAAGTGGGCCACCTTCTCATATCATAGTTTTCTTATGTTTATTGGCCCATTTATGTGCATTTCTAGATAAGCCCTGCAAAACAAGTGGAACACCAAAACTCGTGGAAATCATTAGCATAAATCCCTATTCACTAAGTTTGGTGTGCCTTTTGGATTCTAATTGGCGGTATAAAATATGAGTTAAGGACCGCCAACATCAATCCACTATCCTTTCATCCCATCCCTAAGATGAATGTAGCAACCCCCAGCAACTTCTGAACCACTAGATCTAGCACCTTGTTTCCTCAGGCAGTAAAAGTGGTGGAACAAGTTGAAATGCGGCTTAATCCCTAGGAACATCTCATAGTATGCTATGAAGATCGACGGTCAAAATAGAATTCGGATCCAAATGGCACAGCGATATCTTCTAGTATTGACACAAATCCTTCAAAAAACTATTGATGGGCAGCCCTAACCCCCAAATGACAAAATCCTCAAACACTACAAATTCCCCATGATTCGGTTGGGGAAAATGATGCTCGGAGGGGGGAATGTGCCATACCTTCAAGCTTCGCTGTGGCAGGAACCCAAGGCTGGCAAGATATGACAATGACTCCCACGTGCACGTTGATGGCGCCCACTGCTTCTCCACATATTCCGCCTCAAACATCGCCGGCTCTTCCACTGCCGACTTCTTCTTCTTCGGCTCTTTGGCCGCAGCCCCGCCCTTCCTCTTTGAGCCGTTCTTCCCCGCCATTTCACAAATCAGGGATGCAAACCTTGAATCGAGTTGACTAGTGACGGATTGTGGTGGAATCAAGCACGAATCACGTGATTATGGGCTCGGATGCGGGTGAGATGAATTGCTTGTGCGTGGGAGATAGCGGCGAATGACTATGTAGGGAGTAACTGAAGCATCGAACAAGTTACCATTTACTCTTATACCCCCAGATAAGGCATCCCTTCGGCTTCTAGGGTTAACTTCAAATTGAACTGGGCAAGATCAAGGGGCTTGGTGAAAATGTCTGCAATTTGGTTTTGGGTGCCGACATGGTGTAGGTGTTGACGGTAGATAACTACTAATTTTAAACCGTCAACATAATATGAAAAGGGATTCATATGCAAACACCTAGTAGAAATAGGGTTATGACTAACAGAATTTCACAAGTTTTGGTGAATATCTATTTTTGCAGGGTGTTAGCTGAAAATAATGAAGAAAGGCCCACATGTCAGGATTACATAGAAACAAAGGCAAAACAATAACTTTTCCGTGATCAGGAAGGTTCCAGAAGACAACCGACCAAAGGGGAGGCCGAGCCGAGCAGGTGGCCGGGCAGCCGCCCAAGAGGCCAGGCGCCCGCCTGCCTAGGTGGACCAATCAAATTCCACCTCACGGATCCTGCCTCCACCGACTTTGAGGATCAATCTCCAGCACAAGTTTAAGTCAGTTTGATCCAGGGGCTGTGGTGCATTCTACAGGGCTATATAAGTAGGACCCTCTGACCCTTGATCAATGTAATTCTTATATTATAATTCATATTTTCTAGAGAGAATTAGCTAGGGATCAGCAACTAGAGAGATTAGGAGAGTATAGGGTGAAGGTGGAAGTGGAGGAAGCCCGGCTTGTCAGTGTCTCCTTTAGTTGTATCTTCAGGATCAAGTCTCCTAAATCGAGGCTTGGTTCTAGGGTCATTCGGCAATTCAACTTCTAATGCTAGTAAGTTTATTGTTCTCATTGTTCTTTGTTCTTCGAGTTTACTTTATTCGCTTTGCGTAGGGAGTAAAGTAATCATTCGTAGCATAAGCGTGGTGCTTGGGCTTGGAATACTCGGGGATACCTCCTATCTAGCCGGAGCATGGTAGTACATTGGGGAAGTGACAGTCTACTCGCTGATTGCCTATCCCACATCCCGTTAGAAGGAACTGTAGGTCATAAGCCCCTTGGTTAAGCATCCTCTAAGGTGTCTCTTTTCCATAAGTGGTTCCACTTAGAACAATATTACATAGCTTACTATAAGGTTAGGGGAAGACTGACGGAGTAATCCTCTCTATATCGCTTAATTCTCATTATCTTAGTGTGCAAGCCCTTAGGTAGAAGTTAGACAGGTTAGTCAACAGCACGCTTTCTCCTTTGGGATAAATAAAAATGATACTCTAGAATATTTCCTGGGTGAAGTGCTCACCAATATCTGTGCACTTGCGGATTAATTCTCTATGTGTGTAGCTAACATCAACAAGCATTTCTGGTGCCATTGCCGGGGAGAAAGACGGTTTCTTAGATAACCAACTTTGGACTCTACCTTGTATCTAAACTTTTATCTTTTATTTTATCTTTTACCTTTACTTTTTCTATCCCTATAGATAACATCAATTCCATTCCTATCATGGAAATATCTGCACCCACAGAGACCAGCCTATTGTCACATGAATCATCAAAACCAATCCAAGCACCTAGCTATAGGCCGAGTCCACGGTTGATTGCAATGGTCCAAAGCCTATCCTTTTCAGGAGAAGAAGACGAAAACCCTTATCTACACATTAGAGACTTTGAGCAAACATGTGACTGTCTTCGCATAGAAGGCATGTCCGACGAAACCCTCTGTTGGAAGCTATTTCATTTTTCCCTAAAAGGGAAAGCTAGACAATGGTATGCTAGAGCTGTAGGTAAGCAACAAGGAGAATGGGGATCTTTATGTTCCAACTTTTGCTTAGACTTCTATCCCATCTCCCAAGTCGTCGACCTTAGGGTCAAGGTTCCCACTATTACGCAAGAACCTCAAGAATCTTTGGCCTCATCCTGGAATCGTTTCACCACACTTTTAGCATCAGGCCCGGACCTTAGTCTACCAGACCCGATCCTATTACAACATTTTTATAAAGGCCTACATAGAGATGATAAAAAATTGCTTGACATAACTTCTAGAGGATCATTCTTGCATGTCTCTTCTGAGAATGCAAGACAAATCCTAGATCAAATCCTATCAGCTGAACTAGATTATTTTCTAGAGCCAGAGCCCCAAGTAGCTGAAGCCAACACTTTGCCAGATAAACCAACTACTTTAGCTAGCTCGTGTCTTGAGCAAGAGCAAGAAGAAATTCTGTTTCCAGACTTTATGCTAGAAATCAAGCCTGATCTTTTCTCTAATTTTGGAAACGTCTTGAAGTATTACTCTGTATGGAAACCTAGAGCATCTTCTTTAGTCCCTAAGGATATTCCCATTGGTAGAACCTCAGGAGAACTAGTATCTGTAATGAGTAACGAATAGCTAGAAGAATTAGAGCTTTCCTCTAAAATAATCCATTTGGATTCATCTTCTCTCCCAATCCATTGCATAATCAATATAGATAGAATAGATGCCCTCTATAATCCAGTTGTGGGAATAAATATCATGTCCTTATCACTAGCGCAATATCTATTACAGGACATGACATTAATCCCAACAGAGAAAGTCATGAGAAGTCTATCAGGATACATCATCCCCAGTTTAGGAATCCTACAGATCCTACCAATTCAGGTAGGAGGAACCACTATGCACTTAAGCTTTTACATCTTTGATACATAGGACTTTGTCCTTTTGATGGGACAACCATTTAGTAGACTTCTCTATAAAGGACAAACCAGAAAGTTGAATATTTGCTTAGGCAAGAAACTTCAATTCCCACTATCCATTTCACATTCTCTAAATTCTAGGGCCGAACCTTGCCCACAATATAACCTATTGGAGGAATTTCATGCTGCCTCGCTAGACTTTCTTGCTAAACCAGAATTAGAAGATGAAGCTAGATTCTTCATTGAAGAAGAAGCTGATCCTTCTAAGAATGAACCATTAGATGAGTTTGCAAAAACACCAAGGCCTCCTATTGAGCTTAAACCTTTACCACCCGGTCTTAGATATGCTTTTCTAGGCGACGATCCTAAGTTTCCTATCATCATAAGTGATAAACTCACTCAGGAACAGACCTTTTGCCTAATGGCTGTTTTAGATAAACATCAGTCAGCTTTTGGCTACTCACTCTATGACTTGAAGAGAATCAGTCCTGCTCTTTGCACTCATCACATTCCAATAGATCCAAATATTCCTCCATCTAGAGAACCTCAACATAGACTCAATAATGCGATGAGAGAGGTTGTTAAGAAAGAAGTTTTGAAACTATTGCATGCAGGCATTATTTATGCTGTGCCACATAGTTAGTGGGTAAGTCCTGTCCAGGTTGTACCTAAGAAAGGAGGCATGACTGTGGTTAAAAATGAGAATAATGAGTTGATTCCTCAACGCACTATCATAGGATGGCGGATGTGCATAGATTATAGAAGACTTAATAAGGCAACTAGGAAAGATCACTTTCCATTGCCTTTCATTGACGAGATGCTAGAGCTATTAGCCAACCATTCCTTCTTTTGTTTCTTAGATGGATATTCAGGGTATCATCAAATCCGTATCTATCCAGACGAGTATGCTCTAATGGCTTGCTCAGAAGATGTGTCCCCACAGAAGAAGGAATTCAAATCATCGAAAGGTGTCATGCAGCACCATATAGAGGACACTATAGAGCATTCCGCACTCATGCTAAGATTTGACAGTGTGGATTCTTCTAACCCACAATGTATGAAGATACGAAAGAATTCATTCGAAGGTGTGGCCCATGTCAATGACATGGCAACATCAATACGAGAGATGCCATGCCATTGGTCAACAATCTTCAAGTCAAGCTTTTTGATGTTTGGGGGATTGATTACATGGGACCATTCCCTCCATCAAAGAGATACAAGTACATTCTGGTGGCAGTGGATTATGTTTCCAAATGGGTTGAAGCCATACCATGCAGAAATGCCGACAGCATGCACTCTAGGAGGATGTTTGAAGAGATAATATTTTCAAGATTCGGAGTTCCAAGGATAGTAATAAGTGATGGGGGATGCCATTTCATCGACAAATGCTTTGAACATATTTGTTGAAGCATGGGACATGTCACAACATTGCTAGTCCTTATCATCCTCAAATAAGTGGACAAGCAGAGACATCAAACAAACAAATCAAAAATATTCTACAGAAGACAGTGAATGAGATGGGGACTGCATGCAAAGACAAGCTTCCCGATGCACTCTGGGCGTATTGGATAGCATACAAGACACCTATTGGGATGTCACCATATCAATTAGTGTATGGGAAGACCTGTCATTTGCCAGTGGAGCTAGAATTTAAAGCTCACTGGGCTATCAAGAGATGGAACATGGACTTAGAAGCAGCAGGAGACAAAAGGAAGATGCCACTCTCTGAACTTGAAGAATGGAGAGAAAAGGCGTATCATAATGCCAAGATTTATAAAGAAAGAGTGAAGAGATGGTATGACAAAAGAATCAAGAAGGAGTTCGTCCCAGGAGATAAGGTATTACTTTTTAATTCTAGGGTGAAGCTCTTTGGGCATGGAAAACTTCAAAGTAAATGGGAAGGACCATTTGACATGGTGAGCTCATCTTCATACGGAGCCGTCACGCTACGCAACAAAGAAGGTACGTTATTCAAGGTAAATGGTCAATGCCTTAAAATATTCTTAGAGCCTAATAATGAATTAGAAGAAGTAGACATGCTTACTTTCTTCCTCAAAGAGAATTAAGGTCCAACTTTTTACTTATGATTTTTTAGGGAACAAAAACTTTTTCTGAATAAGAAAATATAAAATAATTTTGCAAAAAGATGGAAGTGGATCGGGGCCAGGAGTCGGGCGCCCGCCCGTGCCCTCAGGCGCCCACCCGCCTGTAGTGGTGGTTCATCACCGCCTTTCAGGATTGTGATCTATTCGCTTCCCTTATTCGTAAAAAGTAGATGTTCGGATCATTTAATAATTTATCTCCATTTTATACCCCAAAACTTCATTTTTATACTCTTTTCCTCCCTATATAAACAGCCCAGACCCTAGGCCATTCTCATCAAAAATCCATTTTTCTCTCCTTGTGCTTAGAAGCCTCATACATCTCTCCCATCAGCCATGGTTAAGCCTGAGAACACAGAGAGGAGAATGATCCCCTATGGGGTTGACTTCACCACTTTGCCTAGAGAGGAACCTGAGTGCAAGGCTATGATTCCTGTCCACCATTTGACTGCCATTGCTAGCATCCCATACAAGCCACGTAGCTATGGATGTTTCTACTTCACCCAGCCAAAGCTTGTTGCACCCCCGGAGCCATTGCTCTTGAAGGGACCACCTCTAAAGGGTCATGTCATTGCACTGTCTACAAGAACCAAGCTCCAGACTCCGAAGAACAATGAGGTACTCATGGGAGTCAAGACCAACAAGAGTGGGGAGATTGTTTGTGTGAAGTATGCTGTGGGAGAGCGTACCGTCTTCGAGGAAGTCCGTGCTCACCCGAGCAAGGTGAAGTTCATCCCTCTGAAGGAAGCCCCCAAGCACATCATGGCCGCTGAGGAGATGCCATGCAAGTGCCGCAAGACTATGGCAGACCTAGAGATGAAGGTAGATGGGCATCGAGAAATTGTCACCTCCTTGAAAGCTTGCCGGCGTGTCCAAAGTAGATGCGTCTCTCACACTAATAAGAGGATGCGTGAGTTAGAAGCAACCATCGCCACATTAGAAAAGAGGGTGAAGGCTTTAGAGAGCCTCATTTGATCTACTGGCGAATAATAATCATATTAGATAGGACAAGTGTGTTAGTTAAATTTAAATTCAGCAAATTTAAATTTCCCTGTAATCAAAGCCCTAAAGGATGATGCAATAAAATTTTATCAGATATTTTTTGTGCCATAAAATTTTATATTATCAGATATTGTTTGTGCCTCTTTTTATCTTCACCATGTTATGAATAAGGGATAACAGAAAACTAGTGTGGGGGAGGCACCCGATGATCGGAATGTATGGACTTTTACGGAACAGCGACAATTTTTGGAGAGACATGACGGGAGGACGGCACCCTACAAATGTGACCCCGAAGGGCCATTTGCCATGGGCGGCTGCCTGGCACCCTTGGGCGCCCGCCCGAGGAGTGTGCCCTTTCAGCCCCAGCTTCGACCACGACCAGGTATGATCTCTCCCTGTTATAAAATTGTATATGAACTATGCTATTTTGATTCGAGATAAAAAATATTAAAATTAAATCATCTGATATAAATATTGAGAAGGTAAATTATTTTAATCATAGTCCCAAGATAGACTCACACCATGATAATTCTTAGAAATATTTATTACTATTGGGAACTAATTTTAGGGACCCCATATTGCTTAAGTTGTTGTGGAAAGTGATATTGAATGAATTATGAGAACCTAATTTTCTAATGTCTAGCCATTTGGAGAATTTCATTTTGAAAATTTTAAAATTATTATTAGCTACACTTCTCCTCTGTAGTTGTAAATGCCTATAAAGCCTTGTCAACTAAAATTATAAAACCAGCATATAAAGCTCTTATTTGTGTTGAGGATACTCAAGCCGTGTTAGACCCTTGTCGAGAGGATGTCATGCTCATTAAGACCAAATTTCATATACACCCACATATATTTTTGCTGCTCTTACACTGAGAGTACGCAACAACATGCTTTCTATATTTCATCTATCTCCTACACCGGGAGAAGATGTGCATTTTATAGAATTTTTAATAGCTCCTTGTTTATTATTAAATGTTTCAAAGTTTATTATCAGAGTTATTGTATTTAGAATGAGACATGGAGCCATACAAAATAACATATCAAAAAAAGAGAGTCTGAGTATTTAAAAAAGTATGATGGCCTATGATCTCCAAAGAAGTTATATCCCTTTTTAAGCAGTTAAATAAAAGGAGCATATTTATTAATAGCCACTAAATATTTCACACACATGCACACTTGGTCTAAGGGGTATGCCACTCCCCTCTGAGGATCCTGTTTTGATTGCACAAGATACACAAGTAAAGAACGCTATTCCTTGAATTACCTTTCGATCCATATAAGCCTTTATAGGATATAGCATAAGGCATTTATTCTGTGTGCCTTGGTGAGTTACACAAATACCACATATATTAGTGATTTGAGAGTACTACATGATGGAGAAGGGTAAGCTAAATTTTTCTTTGTGTAAATATTATAAAACTCCAAATGATAGGGCTAAGAGAAAAGGATCTCTATTTCGTATTGTTCCATTCTTAACAGCCTAAAGTTTTATGGTAGACACTTTGAATCCCACAGTACAGGTATGACTAAGGAATAATCTAATGTTGATGTCTTGTTTTGAGGCTATGCTTAAGGTGATCTATCCTTTTCCTCGAGGACGAGTAAAAGACAAGTGTGGGGGAGTTTGTTGATGGTAGATAACTACTAATTTTAAACCGTCAACATAATATGAAAAAGGATTCATATGCAAACACCTAGTAGAAATAGGGTTATGACTAACAGAATTCCATAAGTTTTGGTGAACGTCTTTTTCTATAGGGTCAGCTGAAAATAACGAAGAAAGGCCCACATGTCAGGATTACATAGAAACAAAGGCAAAACAGTAACTTTTCCGTGATCAAGAAGGTACCAGAAGACAACTGACCGAAGGGGAGGCTGAGCCGACCAGGTGGCCGGGCGGCCGCCTAAGAGGCTAGGTACCCGCTACCTAGGTAGACCAATCATGCCTCCACCGACTTTGAGGATCAATCTCCACCACAAGTTTAAGTCAGTTTGATCCAAGGGCTGTGGTGCATTCTATAGGGCTATATAAGCAGTACCCCCTAGCCCTGAATCAATGTAATTCTCATATTATAATTCATATTTTCCTGAGAGAATTAGCTAGGGATTAGCAACTAGAAAGATTAGGAGAGTATAGGGTGAATGTGGAAGTGGAGGAAGCCTGGCTTGTCGATATCTCCTTCGGTTGTATCTTTGGGATCAAGTCTCCTAACCCGAGGCTTGGTTCTAGGGTCATTCGGTAATTCTACTTCTAATACTAGTAAGTTTATTGTTCTTATTATTCTTTGTTCTTTAAGTTTACTTTATTTGCTTCGTGTAGGGAGTAAAGTAATCATTCGTAGCATAAGCATGGTGCTTGGGCTAGGAATACTTGAGGATACCTCCTATCTAGCCAGAGCATGGTGGTACATCAGGAGAAGTGATAGTCTACTCGGTGGTTGCCTATCCCACATCTTGTTAGAAGGAACCATAGGTCATAAGCCCTTTGGTTAAGCATCCTCTGAGGTGTCTCTTTTCCATAGGTGGTTCCATTTAGAACAATATTACATAGCTTACTGTAAGGTTAGGGGAAGACTAACGGAGTAATCCTCTCTATATCACTTAATTCTCATTATCTTAGTGTGCAAGCCCTTAGGTAGAAGTTAGACAGGTTAGTCAACAGCATGCTTTCTCCTTTAGGATAAACAAATACGATACTCTGCAATATTTCCCGGGTGAAGTGCTCACTGATATCTGTGTGCTTATGGATTAATTCTCTGTGTGCGTAGCTAATATCAGCAGTAGGTCAATGTCTCTCTTCTTATAGTGGTCTCTCAGGAGATGCCATCTCAACTCAATGTGTTTTGAGTGGAATACTGGGTTTTTGGCAAATGCAATGTTACTAGTGCTGTCATAGAAAAGTGAAACTTTGGTGAAGTTTAGGCCATAGTCTCTCAAGGTGTAAGTAAGCCAAAGCAGCTGGGAGCAGCAAGCAGCAACATTCTCTCGTGGCCGTTAGGTACAACAGCGACCCAATCATGCTTCGGTACTCCTTTTGGTCCACCAGTTCTCCCCCCTTGTCAGCATCAAGGGATGTGGTAGTCGACATGAGTGTCATGAGAGGCTTCGCCTCACCCATGGCAAACTTCTTCAGAAGATCCTTCGTGTACTTCCCTTGATAGACAAAGGACCCATCCTTGTGTTGCTTGATTTGGAGACCAAGGAAGAATGTCAGCTCACCCAACATGCTCATTTCAAATTCCCTACCCATCATCTTAGAAAACTTTACAACAAGAGAGTGGGACGAGCCACCGAAAATGATATCATCCACATAAATCTGCATAATGAGTGTATCAACACTTTGCTTGAGGAAAAACAAAGTTTTATCAACCGATGCCATTTTAAAACCTTTTGAAAATAAGAAAGCTTTTAGGCGGTCGTACCAGGCTCTGGGTGCTTATTTTAGACCATACAAGGCTTTGGAAAGTTTAAAAACATGGTCTAGGTGCTTAGGATTTTCAAAACTAGGAGGTTGCTTAACATAAACTTCCTCCTCAATGTACCCATTTAGAAAAGCACTTTTCATATCCATTTGATACAGCTTGAACCCCTTCGAAGCTGTAAAGGCTAGGAGAATCCTAATGGCTTCTAGGCGGGCAACAGGAGCAAAGGTTTCCTCAAAATCAATCTCCTCCATTTGGCGGTAACCCTGAGCAACAAGCCATGTCTTGTTCCTCACTACCACCCCATCCTCACTCTGTTTGTTTTTGAAAACCTATTTTGTCCAAATAGGATGGCAGTCTTTAGGTGGAGGCAATAAAACCCAAACCTGATTCCTTTCAAAATTTTTAAGTTCCTCATGCATGGCATTGATCCAATCAGGGTCAGACAAATAAGTACTCACATCTTTAGGCTCAAAGTTAGCAACAAAAGCCGAATGTGCAAAGTGAGAGATTTTATACGCTCGTGATCACGTGACTCGCTGGTCAATGCCTCCAATCATCGTCTGAGGAGGGTGATTGCGCTGGATGTAGCACGGCGCTTCTCTGGATGAAGTCACCTCCCCCTCAATGGCAGCAGGTGCCTCTCCAGATGCAGCCGGTGTAGGCTGGGGAAACTGCACGAATGGCCCCCAAGTCGTGGAAGAAGAAGGGTCAGGGTTGTGAGCGGAAGTAGACATCACTGGGTCGATAGGGGCAGCCGGTGGAGTCGATTTGGGATCACCCCAATCGGCATCTTTCTGCTCCTCCTCCATAAAGATGGACTCACCATACTCAGCATCACCTGCACGCTCAAAAATAGGGGTTGCACAAGTGTTGACGGTAGATAAATGCTAAAATTAATCATTAACATAACATGAGAAAGAACTAAAAGAATGATTATATCTAGTTATAGGGTTTATACTAACAGAATTCCATGAGTTTTGGTGAAAGTCTGTTTCTGCAGGGGGTTATCAGGAATTAATCTAGATTGGCCCACATGTCGGGATTACATAGAGATAAAAGACAAAACATATACTTTTCTGTAATCAGAAAGGTTCAAGAAGATCACCGATTGAAGGGGAGGCCGAGCAGGCCAGGTGGCCGGGCGGCCGCCCGTGGGGCCAGGCGCCCGCCTACTGAGGTGGACCAATCAGTTCTAACCTCGCAGATCCTGCCTTCACCGCCTTTGACGAGTAATCCCAGCCACAAGTTTAAGTCAGTTTCATCCAAGGGCTATGGTGCATCCTAGGGGGCTATATAAACAGAGCCCCTGTCCCCTGGAGAGAAGAGGAGAAGAGAAGAAGAATCAGTTCTCCAACCCAGAGAAGCCTCAGAGCCACCATCTCAACTAGAGTTCTATAGTTTTATAGCATAGCTACATAGGAATAGATCTATACGAGTGAAGCTTAGCTTGGAATCCAGATTGTCATCGTTCTTGGTAATTTCTTATACTTTATTGTAATATCTAGTTCTAGTTCATAATACTATGAATATGACTTTGCTCTATTCTAATATATCAAGATTGACTTTGCTCTACATAAATATGTGCTTAATTATATTATTTTTAGTTTACTTTGATTATATACTTAGCGTAGTTGGCTTAGAATTATGTTTATGCATAGGATTGTATAGCGCTTGCTCATTAGGCCAATGGGTGAGTGA
>DXKC01052489.1:0-10202 GCA_031170775.1 Cymbopogon citratus
AAAAAATAACTAATTGTATAGTTTAATTGTAAACCATGAGACGAATCTTTTGAGTCTAATTAGTTTATGATTGGACACTGACTACCAAATACAAACGAAAATAGTCAGAGTTGTAAAAATTTTACAACAAGGCCGATATTGCAGATGCCTCAGATTGCAGTGCGTTTATAACTTACCCGAGACATGTTTCTGGGTTGTTGTAGCAAAAGGCGAACACAGATCTTGTCTGCTCTATGGAGGGTTCTTACTTGTCAGGGTGCCCTGGTGGGTAGAGCAGGTTTGTTAGGATCATGGAAACATTTTCCCTGTTTTGCAAGACTGAACTGTATGATGAGAGATTGAACGTTTCGTGTGAAACTCGCACATTTCAACGTTCAAGCATGCACCACTCTTCTGAAAACTGAGAATCTCTTCATTTCCCCCCGGATCTCAGGACTAAATGTTTTTCTGGTGCTTTGTGGTTTGCTAGCAATAGTTCCGGCGGATCACAGTTATTCCAAACTTAGCACCAGGGGGAGAGTAGCAATATTGTACAAGCAAGGAGAGCGAACAAAATGGTCTCTACGACGAAGGCCTTGGGCAGAGTAGCAATATTGTACAAGCAAGCAGAGCGAATAAAATGGTCTCTATGACGAAGGCCTCGTTTAGATTGTAAATTTTTGCAATTCTGACACTATAACATATTTGTTTGTATTTGGTAGTTAGTGTCCAATCATAAACTAATTAGACTCAAAATTTGTCTTGTGATTTACAGACAAACTGTACAATTAGTTATATTTTTTACTTACATTTACTACTCTATACATATGTGCTTAGATTGACGTGATGGAGAGTGTCGGATACCCAGATAAAGGTATCCTAAACGAAGTGATCAATAAGCTAAACCTCTTATTTTGAAGCCCCCGACCCACAAAAAAACAAAGATATCACCTCCCCGCAATATACCACGATCCAGGCTCCAGGCCTCGACGGACTTCCGCCTCGTACGAGGGTAAGGTTCCTTGAGCGGACCTCTGCCTCGTACGAGGGCAAGGCCGGGTCTCCGTCTCGTACGGGGTCAGGGGCCCTCGAGCGGACCTCCTCGTGGATCGAGCGCCCCGACGCGCGCGCTGTGACCGGGGCTTCCCACTACGAGAGCTCTCCGTCCCGTCTAAGGCTCGACCCCTCGACGCCGAGCCTCACCTACCAACCGAAAGGCGTATTTAATGCCATCACCGACCCGTGCCTAACTCTATGGCTACAGCAGCCCTCACAGTGGCGAGAGTACATGGTCGAATCACCCTTTACCGTCCATGCTCGGTCGCAAAAAGTGACACGAACGTCACTATAACAGCATGGGAGGCACTGTTTTACCACGTTACCTGCAATACCACGGTCGCGGCTACCCTCGAGACGAATCACATTGCGACGGTACGCTAGAATTCCTGGGGTACGATCCGCCTATCCCGCGTCGAGGCCGGCCCAGGACCCTCGAATTAACCCGAGAGGGCTTGGAAGTCAACACAGGTACAACCACTCCCGTTGTGACAGTCGGGACGCGACATCTGCAGGGATCGGACCTCTCGACGGCGATTACGGTCGTTGCTGTGACGCCTCGACAAGATCAGGGCCATGCCGGACGCACGCCGCCCACGCACTACAACGTCATCGACTCCTTTGCCCCTAGGACATTTCTGTAAACCCATGGCCTCTCTTAGGCTATAAAAGGGGATGCCTGGGATAGTTTTAGGGGTAACCCTGAGCATTCCATACCACGCTTGTAACCCCTACTACAAGCACTCCGGTGCAAGATAATACAGCTCGCCACCCCACACTAGACGTAGGGCCTTCCTTGCCTGAACCAGTATACATCGTTGTGTCCATCTTGCATCACCATCCGGGGCGGGAACGCGCAGCAATACAAATTTACTTGCCGGTGTCAGGGTCCACAATCCGAAACACCGAGAGAGAGAGAGTGAAAAAACTTAAATTTGGAGGAGAACTAAACGGACCGAAGTAATAATATTTCTGTCGCACACTTTTGCGGGCGGTGCCTCTTGGATGCGCGCACCTCTCTTGCGCTTAGAAAATGCAACAGTACTGCTCAGCGAAGGGTGAATCAGGCTGATTCAATGACGGAGAATAAGGGTATGTTTACTTGGCAAATTTTTTAGGTTTTGCTACTACAACACTTCCGTTGTTATATGGCATTTTTTTTAATGAAACTGGAGGGGTGCATACCCCTACAGTGCTTTATTAAAGGTGTTTTAAATTACAAGGGAAGCAGGATACAAAGCAGCTTCAAGAAAAAATATCAACAAGAAAATGGCGCTGATGACAGAGGTCAATCATGCTAAACAAGAGTTGTAATCCATTGATTGGGGTTGTAACTTCTTTTCAGCCTCATAGACAACAAATGAAGCTCATCTCTAAAATGGCCCTTGACAAGATGTAGTTCTGGTGGAATTTGTCTGAAGATCCAATCATTTCTTTCCTTCCAAATACTTCAGCACAGTAGTATTAAAATTTCCATGAAAAACTATGGCCTAACTAGGCTTAAAAGATCCGTCTTGCGAATTATAGGCTAAATGCGTTATTTTTTTTGCCTATATTTAATGCCCATACGTCCAAAGATTCGATGTGACGGGCACTATGCAAAAATGTTTGGGAAGTAAACATGGCCTAAGCGAAAACAAGAGCAAACTAGAAAAGTGGCCATAGCTGAAAACTCAGAGAGGCGGCTACGGACGTCTGGCACTGGCTGATGCTGCCTCGATGGCCGTCACGGTTGTACACCCATACGACTCTCTTAACTAACACGCACATGGCCATTATATCACGATGTGTGGTTCCCCTCTCTTCAACGATGGTTCTTCAACTGTCCAGCTCATCGTCGATCTCTACCGCCCTAGTCGTCGACTACCTCACCGACGATCTCATCACCCACTGTTAGCCTTAATGCTTGTTCCTGCCCTTCCTTAACCTCAATCTTATCTCTCCTGCTACCCCTAGCCAGCACCTCAGACGCCGCCTTAGTCGTCGGCGACCTTACTCGTCGCCGATCAAACCGCTTCCACTCCCTTGCTAGCCCCAACCATTGAACTCGCTTCTTCTAAGGCACGAGACCGCCCTCTCCTAACAGGAAACAGAGGAAGAAGAAACGTTGCTGCCACATGTTAAGTCTGGTGCTTGCCTCCAACACGTGTTATTGTTTGGCAGTGCACGCATGCTCAATAAGGGTTTGGTAAGCCGGCGGATATCGTCAATACTTTTTATTGAAACAAGATGTCAGGTGATAATAGGCTGGGTGAGTGGCACTTAGCCTCGGCTTGTGTAAACCAAACCTGTTAGTTTCATATTGTAACTCTGATCAATCAATGAATGAAATCACCAAGTGGAAAAAAATTGTTATGTTGATGATAGTTCGTTAAAGTTAAAGAAAAAATTGTTAGTTTTTCCTCTTTCCCTTTTTATTTGTCTATTGTTATCTTGTTTAACTCTATTTGAAGTATTTTTATTTTCCAAGTTCTTCATAGAATTTTTTAAATTTTGTTTTGCAGTTTACTCTTATGTTAGTCCCAGCTCTCCTAAACTTGTGTTGAGCTCTAGGAATCCCCTTGCTGTATTTCTAATTCAAAATCTTTGGGGAAAGGTTCTATGAAGAAATCTAATACTGTTGGCGTAAATGATTCTCTAGTATTAGAAGTTGTTGCTCTTGATCATGGCAACTTATACACTCTTGATTCTATTTTACCCTCCCCTAAGCCTGGATTTACAAGATATCTTTCTTAGAAGGTTTGTTTGTATTTTCTACTCTCAATGTTTTCATCTGCTACTGTTCTTTTATCATTAAGCAGTTTTTTTCTCCATCCTCCCAGAATGGTGGATCTGTTAAGAGGTCTGCCAATTCATTGAAGAACTCTAGGTTGCAATCTTCTAAGGTATTATTTTTTCTTCTATTTTTTTTGGTTATTCTCTTTGAATTATTTTCTATTTCAGGTTCCATTGGGGATGCCCAGGATAGATTTGACCTAGATATCCCCCTCACCTCTACAAGCAGCACGTGTTGTGAAAGCTCATGCTTCTGTTGGTTCTTTATCTGCTTCATCCTTAAAGTAAGTTAATGTATTTTTGTTGTTACTAAATTTTTTTTCTTCACTACTTTTATTTTTTAAATTTTCTATTTCTAATTGTGTCTTATTGTTTTCATTTTTTTTGTTTTTTTCTAGATTTTACCAGAAGTAAGAATTGTTGGCGAAAAAATCTTTTCCCAATTCTATTGTAGAAATGACTAAGAAGTCTAATGTTTTATATAACTCCCAATTGGATATTCAAGAGTCTTGGCAATTTGCCAAGCTATGCCCATTTATTAATAAGTATCAAGATTTAAGAAAAGGTGGAAAAGTTCATGTTCATAGACCTAGGCATTTTGTAAACTCCGGCTCCTTGTTTCGTAGTGATTATATTATGCCTAAGTCTAAGATCTATCAAGTCAACAAGTCTGAAGTAGATAATTACAAAATTCTTTGTAAGTTGGCTTGTTTTGAGTATCAGAGGTTAGTACTATCTACATTTTGGCTCCTTGTTTTTACGATTTCTTGTCCACAATGGCCCTTACTTTTTTCCGCTTTTCATGATGTAGCAAAGATGTTGTGTCATTGTCTGGAGTCTGGTGTACTTTGAGTTTAAGAGAGAATGCAGTTATTGCTTTTAAACACTATCATGTATTGACTATCATTCTGATTTAAGTATGCACTACAGCTATAGAAAACCATGCCCTTTTGTTTGCCTGAAGACTTTTTTGGCTTCCGCTTGTGTTGTGCAGAACTGAGAAAGAATATAAACTGCAATGTCAAGTGCATATGGGAACTGAATCTGCTTCAGTATACAGTACACGGCATCTTATTTCATAGTTCACACCGAGCAACATTTAATTTCTTTTCCTGTTAAGTTACACTACCACTATCTTGTATATTCATTCAAATACTATCAAGAACCTACTCCAACTCTAGCAGTTTGAAATGTGAAATCACTCAATCTGTCGACATGTATGAACTCCCTCTGGATCGAAAATGCATATGAATATCATATATCAATCAGTCTTGTATTTATTCTCTAATAGGATACATGAGCATGAGACATGTTACATATACGAGGTCACATTCATAATTTTGTCTCAAATACACACAAGTATACATCATGTTTCTAAGGCTTAGGTGGGTGAATCTCAGGCAATTCGTCATTGATCTCAAAATTTAGTTCCCTGATCTTCTCAGTCGCGGCATATGGTTCTAAGCATGGCAAAGAACTCGATGCTACAAAGTCTGAAATCACTTCATTAACGCGCATCCGCGAAAGGCAGTGGTCAAAGTGCTCTACCAGCTCAATCAGTGTCATTTTACGATCCAAATTCACCTAAAGCCTAGAGTTTAGGCTCTCACTCCACTAGTTGCTCCTCAGTCCTAAATAGCACTTACCAACATGATACGCGGCACACCAGATTTGCCTCCTCTCATACATCTCATATAGCCACGACTCTATATCTGTAACATTATTCTTAGTCAAGAATTCAAGCCATTTTATCTCAATCTCTTCTATGGAGAAACAATCATAAAGGAAACTCCTCAAACCATCCTTCACACCACCATCGTTAACATTACGCACAATGCACTGCTCAATATGCCATATGCATAGCCTATGCGATGAATTCGGCCACACCAGCCCAATTGCTCTCTGCATAGATAAATCTCCATCAGTGAGGATGCTTCTGGGCCACGGCATCAGAGAATGTCCTAAGCATCCACACATAGGACTCAATTGTCTCCTGGGAAGTAACTCCACATGCAAAAAGAACCGTGCTGCCGTGCTGATTCACCCCGACAAAAGGAACAAGGGGCAGGTTGTACCGGTTTGTTTTGTATGTGCTATCAAACACTACCACATCACCAAATGATGTATAATCAAGCCGACTCTGAGTGTCACACCAGAGCAGTCCCTTGAGGTGTCCTTTATCATCAGTCATGTAGTCGAAGAAGAAATCAGGATCCCTACGCCTGCATTCTGTCAGGTAGTTGATGACTGTGTGAGCATCACTAGCAGCAATTATGTCTGCCTTATAGCGATGGCAGAAATTATACAAGTCCCTTTTTGTAAATCCAACCTTATCATACCCACC
Source organism: Cymbopogon citratus (assembly GCA_031170775.1). Lineage (NCBI taxonomy): Eukaryota > Viridiplantae > Streptophyta > Magnoliopsida > Poales > Poaceae > Cymbopogon > Cymbopogon citratus. The sequence continues at coordinate 6,155 of DXKC01052489.1, forward strand.
GTACCGCGTTTCCATTATATCCATTATTGTGTGTTTGCGGACCCCTGAAATCCGCATCTGCACAATAAAAGCTTTCTGCTCATCTCTGGTTCTTCTATGTGAACACAGAAAACAAGCAAGGTCTTGTTCCATCATTCGATGGTTGTGCTCATAGATGAAGCGTTTCACATAAAACAGCCTGGTGTCCTGATCCCATGCAATCACAAGTCTAGCAGGGCATCCAAAACGAGTAATATTCCGCGGCTTCCGCTTCTTATTCTCCCTCCTCAGTTCCTTCTCTTCGTGCAAACCTTCACAGCTGCAAACAAAATGCCAAAGCCGAAGGATCATCTCGTTCTGGCCTTTGTCCCACTCACAATAATCTTTCCTGATACTAAATCCTTTCCCCAAAGCGTACTTATTATAAAACATGTATGCTTGTTCTTCTTTATCAAGCACCTTGCTAACAATCTCGTTGTACTCAAGACACACCGTTCCCTCCTACAGCAATCAACATCATCAAACGAATATAAATTACACAATACAAAATAGATAAATTGGAGATTGACATGGCTGCTATGAAGTATTTGGTACAGAGCAAGTTATAAGGTTTATAATGTATAGAGCAAATGAAAATTAATGTGCCATGAATATGGGAACCAGGACAAGCAGAACTCATATTAACACTTAATGTTAACTTCCTAATTAACTTTGGTGCTGTGCTTTGAAGCATCTACAGAAACCAGGTTCAAATAGGCATTCCAGAAAAGTTGCAATACAATGTAGAGATACTAATGATACTACTTGAGCAGGTTCCAGTGCAAAAGGATAATAGAATCAACGATTTCAATTCTCTCAACCAAAGGAATTCGACCGATCATAGATTTGAGCTAAGCTGCTGACCAGTAGAGAATATGACTAACACATATCATTTGTTAAACAATAAGATATGGTATAATAAGAGGTAGTTTAGCTGTACAGCTGCACCCAAAGAGCAATCTATTGGGTTCTAATATGTCAGTTGTCACTGAAGTATCAAGGCCTGAAAGTAAACATCTGTAGAGCTGCTACTAATGATTGATCAAGTACAACTACTAACATTCCAAGCATTCCTGTGCAGAATTGTATCATCTATAATGACTCCAAATGAATTTTCTCTCAGTAAGAACCAAGCTAAAGTTTATGTAATCCTCTAAGCAAAGTATGTTTGTTTAAGATGACCACATCCTAGCCACGAGCAATGGTTTATCCTGAATTCAGGATATCATTCCAGTGACACCGTCGACAAGTGAGACGAATGAAAAATATTGCAGGAAAGAATTTGCAGGATTCAAAATTATTTGAACTAAACCATCTGTACAAACCACTTGAAGTAGTTGCAGCCATGGAAGTATTTCAAATTCAGGTGCACACATAAGCATTCTGTTAATGGAATAGAATAGAATGGCAAGCATTAGGTGCACACAAGCATCTCTGTCTTTTGAAACCACAGCACATTTCTTGATAGCAATCAAATGATATCTCAATCTATTTTGGGCAGAAGAGGTGACTATAAAAAAACAGTCATCGGTTGGGTGTGCAATTGTGCAGACCAACAACAAGAAACCACCAGAATTCAGTGGACAATATTCCTAGGTGAATCGCATTGGTCTCATTTCCACATCTATTCTTCCATTTTGCTAGTGGGAAACACACTCTAATGCAAACTGAAACAAAGCAACGCCAGGAAATAAGGCTTACAGAGATGCTGCTGGCACCACTGCCAGCGGCGTCCACGGACCCAATGTGAAGGAGATCAACGACGGGGGCGAGGGCAGGACGACCGGCGACGACGGCGCCGGTGGGGGCACGACTCACAAATAGCTCGGCGTGAGCACAGGTGCCGCTTGTGTCAGGCCTCGCACGCGCCAACCTCGCCGTGGCCGCCGGGCGCTGTGGTGCTCTCACACTCAACCGGCCTCGCAACGAGCTCCCCGGCGTTACACGAGCTCTCCGTCCACGAACAAGATGGGGAGCCCGGCGGGTGCGACAGAGGATGCCCAGCACTTGACAACGGCGCTAGGCACGGGCTAGGGAAGGACCACGATGACGGCGCCGCATGATGCAGTCCGGCGGCGGCTAGGGTTAGCACGAGGAAGATCGAGTCGTGTTTTCCCCTTTGCGTGCATGGGCAACCCGGGAGGCGGGAGGGGGACAGGCCAGGAGAGGGGGTGGGCGATGGTGGTGTATTGTCCCTATGCAATGACTAAAATGCCCCTAAACAAATTAAATCAACGAATATAGATATTTGGGAGAGGTATTGGGAGGTATTATGAGGCATTGAAAGTATTCTTAAGCATTGTAAAAGGCTCTCCTTGAGATCTCTTCAGAACTCAATATAACCGATTGCTTACTTTTCGAATTAAAAACATGACACATATCAGTTAGCAAGTTTTACAAGAATATAACCATAAGGTTTCCAAAAACATACCTATCAATGGAAAGCTAATGAACATGTTCAAGTACTTTATCTTTAAGCCACAGGCGTCTTTTAGTATCAATGCTAGACAAGTTAGGAGGTTGTCGTTGCCTCTCATAGCTGATGGTACCACTTTTGAGGAAACTAGCTCCGACTCTGGCTTCAACTTCTTCCTCCTACTAAGAGTATTAACATTCATTTAACTAGTTTGCTCTTCTCTACAGCACCCTTCAAATTGTTGCCTCCAGCCTTGGCATTTTCTCCAGAGGCAACTATGTTTCCTCAGAAGTAACAACAATTATATTCATAATTAATTCTATGGGATTTGCATGTAGGAATATACTTGTTGAATTACCTTGTTAATACCACATAGTCGCTCTGGTTGTGTGTCATCAAATTCTTTGATATATAGTAACACATGGAAACCACAATCATAGCTGAAAAAAATCAACCGTAAAAGTGAGGAAGCAGCAGCAACAGAAGCAACAAAAAATATTTTGGTAAATGAGGCATACATTTTTGTGGCTGAACTCGTTGTACTTCGGAGATGTAATAAGATCTAGCAGTTGATTTTTCCAACTTCTTTAGTGTCGATAGAATACGAGAAATCACTAACACTCTATTTGCAAGGAAATGAATCAAGGGTATAAATGGTCTTGTTGTGTGAGGTCACCGTCAAGAACCAATGTTTTGCATGAGCAATAGGTATAAATATCTGCGGGGGGAGGGATATCCCATTGTAAAAGTCAACAATATAAAAGAACTATGTAACAAAAAAATAGAAGAAAATCTGTAACATACCAAATTAGCTTGCTTCAGATTCTGCAGTACAAGCTCATGAGCTAACGTACTTGTTCCATGCTCCGGGTCTAACAATTCAGACACTACCTTTGAGACAAAATAACTTTGTCCATGACTCTTTCCTTCCACTCTTGATTCCATAATGCACATTGTAAGTACATTATGGAAGTGTGCATATATCCGCATGGCTTGACACATTCTACATAAGTCATTTTTGACACTTCATGGCCCAATATATTTAGTTTTATTCTGTCTCGAGTTCTTCCTAGAACATGCTCCTGGTAGAGACGAAGAATGCCCCTAAAGAGTTTAAGAGATGTTAATAAGACTATCCAATTAGAAAACCGCAGAGACCACCTCTTGTTTACCTAGCTATCTTCACTAGCAGTGGCGGATCTAGGATTTCAATCATGGGGGTACGGACCTAAGTGACTGTTGACACAAAATGTGGCACACTGTGCCTCACACACAGCAAGCCGGAAAGCGTGACTTCAATCGGGTACCCGGCTGGTTTGAAATCCGGAAGCGTGCCAGTCAGTTTGACCTGAAACTAACAAGGGATAAAATTATTAAATACAAAACTGGAACATGCCGAGCGAGACCAGACAGTTCCATATATACGGCCCTGAAGCCACTTACGACAACATACAGCTATAGAAGCTGTCTGCCAACATGCTCATAAATCATTCGGCTAATACAAAGATAGAATATGTGAAAACGTTGATTGCCGAATACGTATGCATTGAGAAGACGTGTTGAACAAGTTAAAATTAATCATGATTTGAAGCGTAACCAATCTCGGCAAACTAG
>DXKC01052775.1:0-13481 GCA_031170775.1 Cymbopogon citratus
ATGTTCAGAATGGACCAAAAAGAACTAATGATTCGGCACCTCAATCTAGTGCACAAGGCGCAACAATGGGCGCAGCTAGTAATGAAGCTGGTGGTGATGCAACTACGCCGCAAACTCAACAGCCTGTACAGCAACATCAGCCTGTGCAGCATCAACAACCACCACCAGGGACACAGCAAGCCGTGCAAAATTAGCACGGGAGGCAGCAGACCATGCAGCAACAGCACGGGGGGCAACAGTCGACTGGATTTGTTCAGAACAACTATGGAGGATGTCCATCGGCTACAAAAAATATTTGCTATGGAGGGAAGATCATCAAGGAACCTGGTGTTCCATCTTACCAGGGGAAGCTTCTGCCAGGAGGAGAGTTACCTTTTGGCTATCATTATGAGTCAGCGTATTATGCTCCCAATCAATACTCATGGAGGTCAGAATCTTTAGTCCGCACACATCAATCAACTCATGGGACAAGTTGCCGATATGGTTCAGAGGCAGTTTGGCATCAAGCTAAAGAACTCAACTCTTACATACAGAAAACCATATCCGGAGTGGTACGACTAGATGACTTTACCCCTGAAGTATAAGATACCAGCATTCACCAAGTTTACTAGCAGTGCCGAGACCTCCACCATGGAACATATAATTCAGTACTTGATTCAGTTGGGGGAATTGATCGATGAACCGGTGTTCAGGATATGGTTTTTTCCTCTGTCATTGTCTGGAGCAGTTTCTCATGGTTTGCTTCATTGCCTTATGAGTATATTCTGACATGGGAAGACCTGAAGACAAAGTTTCATCAATACTTTGATTCAGGTATGATAGAGAAGGGTATAGCCGATCTCATTGCTCTCAAACAAGGATACAATGAGTTGGGATCGAGCTTCCTGCAGAGATTCAGAGAAGTGAAGAACCAGTGGTATTCTTTGGTTCTATCTGATAAGGACCTGGTTGATATTGCTGTCTTTGGATTATTGCTAGTTCTTAGAGAGAGGGTTGGCTCAGATAATGCTAGTTTGGCTGCACTGTCAAGAAAGATAGCTAGCTTAGATAATAGGTTTGGCTTTAATCGCTATGGCAAGCTACCTTAGAAGGCTGCAACAGTTGAAGGGTTCTATGCTTCATACCTTCAAGAGGGACTAGTAGAAGAAAAGGGTGGCAAAGATGAAGTGGCAGCTGTCAAGTGGACCTAGAGCAACACAGAGAGTATGCCTTGGGCTAAGGCCAAAGATAACCAGGGGAGCAATGGATACAGCTTTGACATCAACAAAGCTAATGAGATCTTCGACATGTTGCTGAAACATGGTTAGATTAGGCTGACTAGGAATCACAAGATTCTATCGGCTGAGGAACTCAAGAAGATGAAGTACTACAAGTTCCACAATTCTCCTACTCACAACACCAACGATTGCAAGGTATTCAGGGATTACATTTAGAGAGCAATCAACAAAGGGAGGACTGGCATCGAGAAGAGCATGTGGGTAGATGGGAATCCTTTTCCTACCAACATGGTGGCTACGTCAGGTAAATTCAAGGTACTCACTTCTGATAAAGCCAAGAAAGCTGGTACTGTTGACTCTGAGAAACAAATATCGGCTGAAGAATATAAAGAGCTAAAGACGAAGCATCAATTGGAGCAGTCTGAATCTTCCAAGGCTGGTGAGCGAAGGCATCCCACTGCTCGGATCCTGTTGAACAAGTGGCAACGCAAGAAAGAGAAAGATCAGCTTCATTGTGAAAGAGATTATCAGCAGTGGCTTGAAGAAGAAGAGTACAGACACCACCGTGAAGAAGAAAGAAGGATCAAGGAAGAGAATCAGTCCCATTGGCATTGCCCTTTCTTCAGACATTGCTGGAACGAAGGTTTCAAATTGCCTACACTCCATAATTGTCCTGAATGCAGTAATCAGTATCAGGAGTACAGGCAAGGAGCAACCAACCGCCGATCTATCCATGAGCGTTTGGGTCGGCGCATAAAAAAATGAGTGCAGATTTCATGATCAGTCTGGCAAAGGAGTTGCCAATCAGGAGATGGTCGATTATGAAGAAGAACAAGAAACGAAGCATGCTTGGCAAAAAGGTCAGTGGTGCCCAGGAGGGTTGACCAGGAGCTAGAAGAGAAGAGTCCAACGCTTGAGGAATGATGAAAAGCAAGAAAAGAAGAGGAAAGCTCAAGTCTGGCAAGCCAAGCAAACAGCCGATAAAGGTAAAGGAAAAGTATCAGCTACTATTGCAACCATCTTTATGTTGCCTGTAGAATTCAGTGCTTATAGAGAAAGAGATGATGATGGCGAATCAGAAGATTTAGATGATGAAGGTGTGTGCCAATGGATCTATGAGACCGAGAAGGCCACATTTGAGAAGCCTCAAAAGTATCTGCATATGAAGGCATTGTACTTAAAGGGACTTGTTGATGGCAAACCATTGACAAGGATGTTGGTTGATGGTGGAGCTTCAGTCAATCTTATGCCATACACCACATTCAAGAAACTTGGCAAGATTGAAGAAGATTTGAGTCAGACAGATATGAAGCTTTTAGATTTCAGTGGCAATATATCCCACACCAAGGGTGCTATCACTATTGAGTTGACCATTGGAAGCAAGAGTCTGCCGACCACTTTTTTTTGTGGTTGATACTTCTAGGACTTATAGCTTATTGCTTGGATGGGATTGGATTCATGCTAACTGTTGAATTCCCTTAACGATGCATCAGACTCTGACCCAATGGATTGGGGATAGGACAGAAGTCGTCTAAGGAGATTCATCTGCTGGAGTTGCACTAGCTGGATCTGCTGATTGGAATTTTGAAGGGGTTCAGCGCTTCTCTGGCACAGTGCACAAAGGAGGTTTCGTCAGATGCTATGATGAGAACCAACAGCCAATCAGGATCATCGGCTCACATAAAGATTTCTGATCAAGATGAAGAAAACTTCTATATCAGCTATCAGATCAATGGTTTAAAAGAAAAATATTTTAGGCCGATGTAGAAAGGGTTAAAGAGTTTGGACTTTAGCTTATAGTATTAGTTCATTTGCAATCCTAGATTGTTATGAATTGTATACTTAGTAAATTTTGTTAGCCAAGTTGCTATGCACCCTGGCTTGTAAAAACAGTCGATACAAAGTGTATCGCCTTTAGAACAAAAAAAATACAAATCCTGCAATTAGGGCAAGAGCCAATACGATATGTATTGCCTTTAGTGCAAAAAACATCAAAATAAAAATTGTGTTTGAGCAGACCTCGATGGATCAGTTTTAGAGAAGTACTGAGAAGAATAAACTAAAAAGTAAACTGCATTATATATACAAGATTGCCTACAAAGTTTATTTGCCTCAGGAGTTTTACAAGTTGAACACAGTTCACTACATCAGCAGAAACTACTCCATCAGCTATATCTTCTGCTACTGCTTCAAAATCATCGGCATGCTCCTCCATGGCCTCCATCACTTCTAGAAGATTGGTATTGAGGCCAAGCAAGTTCTGGCCGATGACCTCTTGAGCAGCAGCCAAGGCACGAGCAGCACCATGGCGAACACCATGAAGGGCAATCTCATTGGCCTGGGGGTAGATTTGCCCCAACCTTTCAACAATGCTGCCACCCTAAGCATTGATAGAAGCAGCAGCTTCATTGGCAGCTTGTTGCAGTTCCTCCAGACAAATTGTCAGATCTGAAATACAGAAGAAATCAAGAGATTATGAACATCTGAAGATTCAGATAGACTGTGAATAGATCCTGACATAAACTCACCAGCAACTTGGGCATTAGCAGACGCCCTTTGCCCTATTGCTATCTAAAGAGACACTTCCCTATCTTCAAGGGCTTGTTGAGTCTTGATGAGGGATTGTTGGAACTCATGGAGATCATCTTGCATCCAACTCAACTCTCTGATCCCTCGCTTCGTTCTTCTCCACTCAGCAGCGGTTTATCAACATCTCTGTCGAATCTTCAGATTTGGCATCAGAATGAAGATCTTCCTCCACCACCGGCGACATAGGAGGAGAAGCTAATGCCGCTGGAGGTGCCAACGGCAACACCGGTGATGGAGCAGCTGATGCAGCAGATGCGGCCGAGGCCGATGGTTGAGCATTTGATGGACCAGTGCCATCAGGATTCAAAATACTTTCAAGTTGCCTATTGTGGGTGTATTAACCCCTATACCCTCACGGCTACCTTTGGGTCACGTTCTCTGGAGGCCTAGGACGTCAGGATCGAGCCCGGGAAGACACCAACAAGCCTGGTCGGAGTCCTGCTCGGGCACAAGGAGGCGCCTTGCCCCGCAAGGCAGTCTAGATAATAGGAAACTCGTATCTTTCCTAGATACGCATATTTGTAATTATCCCGTATCGCAATCTTAGGATCTGTAATCCTATCCTCCCGACTATATAAGGCAGGCAGGAGCCACCCTACAGGTTGACGCTTTCATACAAGGCAATACAATCCATAAAGACGTAGGATGTAGGGTTTTACGCAATCCGCAGCCCGAACCTAGATAAATCTGTTTGTCCCGTCTTGCGTCACGCTCGATCGCTAGCTTTAGGTTGCCCACGCCGGAATAACCACCAAGGATAGCCCCGTGGTGGACTGTCGCAGATATTTCATCAATAGTGGCACGCCAGGTATGGGGAGCGCATCTAGAGCTTGAGTCGATCGAGATGGTGTCTTTCCCGGATTCCATGGACTTCAGCGCGGAGCACTCGATCACCTTTGGTTCGATCGTCTGGACCGGCGGCACTTCAAGGACCGCCAAGGCTGTGGAGGAAGTGCAGCCGGCTTTTTCGACGGCTTCAACGACAACTGCTGCGACAACTCTGATCTCGGGTTCGACCCCGAGGTCGACTTCTTCATCAACTCGGCGGCAACTTCCCCACAACTAGGGGAAGAAGCTCAACAACTCTAATCTGATCGGTCTCATCAACTGGCAGATTGAAAGGTTAGATGGTACTCTGTCCTTAGTTGAATCTGTTAGATCTGATCTGACTCAGGATGGATTCACCATCATTCAATGCCGTCACCGTTCACCAACTGGTCGCACCATCGACCACCCCCGCCACCTAGATCCAACTCTGGCTGTGGCCCAGCGTCGCATCGCCGACCACCAGCATCGCACCGCCGACCACCCCCGCCACCTAGATCTAACTCTGGCTGTGGCCCAGCGTCGCATCGCCGACCACTAGCGTCGCACCGCGACCACTCTCGCCGCCCAGATCCAACTTTGGCCGCGGCTCCAAAGCGTCGCATCGCTGACCACCAGCGTCGCACCGCCGACCACCTTCATCGCTCAGCCAACAAGTCGTACCGCCCAGATTTGATCTCGGCTGCGGTCCGACCACCTACTCCAGACCAGGTGCTTCACCGACCATAGAGTTCGGGCACGCCTGTGCCGACTACGCCAGCACCGTACCCGTATGGGTTGAAGAACACCGCCAAGACGTATGAGCAGCACTTTCCAGGGCTATTCAAGAAGATCCAGAAGACCGGCCATGTCACGGGTCCAGATGCAATCAAGATCCAACCCATAGATCCATTCATGATGGTCAACATGGTGGAGATTGCATCCATCGATGACGCACAGTCATCCACTGTCGTGGCAACTCCGGACTCTCGAGAACCAATACCTGCTCTGGGAGAAGGACGGGGGGCGCTACAACTCTCCGACAATGATACGCTCTTGGCTGAGTCCAACTTTTCTGAAAGACTCCAAGCCATCATGCATGACAGAACTCCACTGCCTCCCAGGCATCGTATACCCACAGGACACACCATCTTTCATGTCATTGATGATGAGCCACCTGCGGCAAATGAGACAGACGCTCAGAGACAGGTGCGTGAAGCATGCAAGCAGAGAAGGAACGACGTCGCCTTGCCGAATGGCAACAACAGCCACAGCCGCAAGGTAGCAACCACAACAGGGACGCCGATAACCGACGCGCCAACCGCGTAGGTCTGCGCAACTTAGGGGCAGACTTCAATCAAGTCGGAGGACCATGAATCCATCTAACGCCAAGCGCCAACATAGCTGCTATCCAGCAACTTCTTCATGATCTGCCCAACTAGACTCCAGAGATACAAGAAGCCCTTTGGCATCTCGAAGCAGTAGAGGACCAAGTCACCAACATGCGCGGCCTTTCCCAGGCTGCAACGCATAGCCGGCGCAGCAACCGCCCACACCCACCTAATCGGGCACCACCTCAAGAAGGAGGGGCTGACAACTCAGTCAACCGAGGCCCCCGTGATGATAGACCACCCCCAAGAGGACACGACAACTGCCAGAACCTAGAGCAACGCGCTCCTCGTGGGAGGGACAATCGAGACCCACCTCACCGTGACCGCTACGGAGGTGGAAGATGACGTGATTGTGACCATAATGTCGAGCAGTCGTACGACAATGATCTTCGCTCGTTCCTTGACGAGAGATATGCCCGGCATCGTGCTGAAGGTGGCTACCATCCATACTCACATGACCTCAAATGTGTGGTCTGGCCTGCTGGCTTCTGCCTAGGGAGCGACCCGGAGCACTGGATCATGTTGTTTGAGACAGCCGTTTCAGCAGCTGGTGGAGACAACCGCATCATGGCCAACTATCTCCCATGCATGCTCAGCACTACAGCTCCTTCTTGGCTTCTACGCCAACCCAACAACTCCGTATACAGCTAGAGACAGTTGAAGCAGATGTTCATTGACAACTTCAAGTCAACCTGCAATCAGCCGAGCACTCGATTCGCTCTTCAACAGATCCACGACTACCCCGGCAAGTCACTACGCACCTACATCCGTCGCTGGTCAGACGCCTACTTATGGTGCCATGATATATCTGATTCCGACGCCATTACCTTGTTCATGCAAGGTTGCCGGGAAGAGCGCAGCCAAGATCTGCGCAAAGAGTTGCTCAAATGTCAACCATGCACTGTTGACGAGATGTTCAGAATAGCCAAGGAGATGGCTTACATCGATGACAGCATGCATGATCCTAATATTCTAGGAACAAGGAACCCCAACTACCGCCGTGATGATCGAGATCGTGATCATGATCGTGATCGCCATGAGAACCGCCGCGACGACCGCCGCAACGACTACCGGGACGACCGCCGCGATGATCACCATGATGATCGGCGAGATGACCGAGGAGGTTACCAGTGCAACGACGGCCATAATGGTCAACAGCGCGATGACGACTATCGCGATCGCCGAAACTACAGAGGCAACGGCGGGAACCGGAACCGCGGTGGCGGCAGCAATTATGTCAACACTGTCAAGGGGCAGAAGCGTGACTTACCCGAGGACCTAGAGAAGATCCTCAACCAAGACTGCCCATAGCATCCCGGCAAGGGTCATACCCTAAGGACAAGCAGACAGATCGCCAACCATATGAACCCTCCACCAAAGAAGCCCCGCAACAGTGACAAGGGCAAAGAGAAGGTGCAAGAGGGTGCTGACGAAGAAGAAGACGATGAGCGAGCTCAGCGTAGAGCTGTGTTCAGGGAACCAAAGAAGAACGTCAACGTTATCTTTGGTGGTGGGATTGGCCTCGAATCAAAGGCCAAAGCTAACATCCTCGACCGCACCCTAGCAGCCATCGCCAGAGCCGACAACACTATCGCAGACGTCAGAGCACCTGCCTGGTCTGAATATCCGATCATGTTCTCTAGGCAGGACATGTGGGCAAACGTACCAGAGCCCGGGCGCTTCCCTCTTATCCTCGACCCGGTGTTGACGATCCTTAACCATCAACTTTATATGTCAACAAAGAACCAATAAGGGCTGAAGTGATCATCACCATAGACTTAGGGTTTTAACTGACAATTTCCACGAGTTTTGGTGAATGTCTATTTCTGCAGGGGATATCAGAAAACAACCAAGGATGGCCTACAATGCTACTACCACTTTTCTGTAATCAGGAAGGTTCACGAAGACTCTGGACCGAAGCGGAGGCTGAACGGCCACGGTGGCAGGGCGCCCGCCCTGAAATTTAGTGCCGCCGCCCTGGCTCTGCAGCCAGCTAGGCTGAGTCCCGCAGATCATGCTCCCACCACCTTCCAGATGCAATAAAAGCGGTCTATTTAAGTCGGTTTGATCCAAGGGCTACGGTTCATCCTTGGGGCTATATAAACAGAGCCCCTGACCCCAGGGGAGGCATCTCATCATATCTCTTCTACAGATCAAAAGCTAGGGTTTCAAGTCTCCATCCAAGTAGAAGTAGAGGTCCCTCTAGTTGTCTAGTTCATCTAGATCTAGTCTAGTTCTTCTAGTTCTAGTTCTAGTTCATCTAGTTGTATCTAGAAAAGAGGGAGAGAGGTGGAGAGAGCTGAGGAGGCGCCAGATCTGTTGGTGAATCTTCCTCAACATTGTAATTGTGCAGCATCTGGTTCATCATCCAGCAATCTCTGGGTTCTTCAATTATTATTTCTAAGTTCTAAGTTCTTTATTTATATTCTTGCTTTATCATATTTACTGGATCTCTGCTCGTATTGAGTGCTCTAGTTATTCTAGATAATTAGAGTAGTAAGTGTTAGCATAGACGTGGTGTCTAGGCTATAGTTTACCTGAGTTTACGCCCAATCCCATGGTTAGTTGTGGTAGCCCCAGAGGTGACAGCTCTGTAAGGCCTTTGTATTCCACCACGTTCGGGTTGGTGTTTCGTAGAGCTTTTTGGCAGCCTTATCCCGACTACTTTCTTTCGAGAGTCAGAGAGGTAATGTTGCTCCAAAGTAAATATAGAATAGTAAGCCTAATCTTGACCACCCAATCAACTTAGAAAATACTATAAGGTTCCTCTCTACCTACCAAAAAAATATATCTTTCTTCTCTTATCTTTATCCATGGACGGCCCTGATTCTCTAGTACACTCACGTTCCCTGTGGAAAATCGATACTCTGGAATACTCCCGGGTGAAAGCTACATCAGTATCCGTGCGCTAGCGGATTATTTCTGTGTGCGTTTAAAATACCCAACAAGCTTTATGGCGCCATTGCTGGGGAACGGTAGCTGTGCTAGTTGAGAACCAAGTTCGTCCGTGTACCCTTTTTCTTTTTACCATCTTTTTACCACAACCACCAATATATGGATTCCACTCCTATTCATAAATTTTCTGCACCAAAGGGTGAGTTCTTAGAGCCACCACAATCATCGAAGCCAATCACAGCTTCTAGCTATGAACTCAAGCCTGCCTTTATAGCCATGGTGCAGGCACAACCCTTCTCTGGGCTAAAAGATGAAAATCCATACACTCACCTTAGGGAATTTGAGCACTTGTGTTCTTGTCTCACTATTGCTGGCATGACACAAGAGACCCTTAAATGGAAGTTGTTTCCATTCTCACTTGAGGGAAGAGCAAAACAATGGTACGCTCATTCCGTACGAGGCATAAATAGATATTGGGAGACACTTTGGAAAAATTTTGGTCTAGCTTTCTTCCTTACTTTCAAAGTTAATAAACTTCGAATAGAAATTCTTACATTCCAATAAAAGGAGAAGGAAACTCTAGGAGCAGCCTGCGCTAGATTCACAAGTCTTCAAACACTGGCCCAGACCTCTCTTTGGCTGACCACGTTCTATTAAATCACTTCTACCATGGTCTTAGCAAAAAAGCTGCTCATCATCTTGACCTATCTTCTGGAGGCTCGTTCACACACATGTCCTTTAGTGAGGGGGAAGCCATTCTACAGAAAATCCTTGAAACCACTCCTTACACGGGCATTTATGATGAGTTTCTTGAAGAAGAAATAGAAGTCGAACCAAACCCCGAACAACAAGAGGAGTTACACGCAACCGAATCTGAAAATCCTTCAAATTCTTCAAATGATTTAGTTGCCACAGAACCTCCCACTCTAGAAAACCAAAACACTCTGGAAGATGATGAACCCCATCCTTCCACATTCCTCTCTGAGATTGAGGTAGATCTTTTTGAAGATTTTGGGAATACCTCAAATTTTCCACTGCAAGTAAAGCTTTTAGTGCACATTGCACAATTAGAGGATAACAATAGACCACACAATGATTCCTTCTTAATGGAACACATTAAAGGACTTTTGGCCATCATGAGCCGAGAGTGGTTGGAAGAAATGGAGTTATCCACTGAGGTAGCCCGAATCATTACCCCCTCAGATGTCCTAACATGTGTCTTAAAGAAGACAGCCATTGAGGCTCACTATAGTCCTACCGTTGGGATGAACATCATTCCTAAGGCTTTAGCTGAAAAACTTTGCCCCAACGAATCACTGATCCCATCTCATAAGCTTCTTAGAATTCTATCAGGAGTTACTCTAGAAAGTCATGGGGTCATGAGGTTTATTCCCTTGCGTATAAGAGACTCCGAGTATCGTCTAGACTTTCACATCTATGACATCTCGGACATGTCCATCTTAATTGGTGTACCCTTTGGGACACTCTTTCAAGAGTGACCAAAACAAAGTCTCTTGAGTCTGAAGCTAGGAAATTCTACTATCGATGTCTCGCTTGCATGCTCACATAACGCAATAGTAGAACCCAAGCCTGAACAAGATCCTATTGAGAAAGTTTTAATGGCATCCCTAGAAAACATGGCCCAACCTCTCTTTGATGAAGAGCGCTTCATTGAAGAAGAGGAAAAACTAGCAGAACCCATAGAGATAGATTCCTTTGAGGTGCCTTCACAACCCTCAATAGAGCTAAAACCTCTTTCACTTGGATTGAGATATGTCTTTCTAAATGATAATCCACAAACACCTATCATAATAAGTGACAAGCTCTCCCAAGATGAAACCTACAGGCTTGTCACTATCCTAGAAAGGCATAGATCAGCTATAGGCTACTCACTCCATGACCTCAAAGGGATTAGTCCCGCTTTATGCACGCATCGTATCCCTACGGATCCCAATATATCACCATCAAGAGAACCACAACATAGGCTTAACAATGCTATGCGAGAGGTTGTTAAGAAAGAGGTCCTTAAGCTGTTGCACACCGGGATTATTTATCATGTGCCTCATAGTGAGTGGGTAAGCCCTGTCCAAGTAGTGCCAAAGAAAGGAGGGATGACGGTAGTTACAAATCATAAGAATGAACTCATTCCTCAACGAACAATCACTGGGTGGAGAATGTGCATAGACTATCGAAAACTCAACAAGGCTACAAAGAAAGATCATTTCCCGTTACCCTTCATTGATGAAATGTTGGAACGGCTTGCAAATCACTCTTTCTTTTGTTTCCTTGATGGTTATTCTGGATATCATCAAATCCCAATCCACCCCGATGACCAAAGTAAGACCACTTTCACATGCCCATATGGAACTTACGATACAGATGGATGTCATTTGGATTGTGTAATGCTCCAGCTTCTTTCTAATGGTGCATGATGTCTATTTTCTCTGAAATGATTGAGAAAATCATGGAGGAATTCATGGATGATTTCACCGTCTATGGAAAATCCTTCGATGAGTGTCTAGAGAATTTAGACAATGTCTTACAAAGATGTGAAGAAAAACACTTAGTCCTGAACTGGGAAAATGCCATTTCATGGTTTGGGAAGGAATAGTGTTAGGACACAAGGTGTCCGAACGTGGGATAGAAGTGGATAGAGCAAAGATCGAAGTTATTGAACAACTTCCACCTCCCACAAATGTGAAAGGAATCAGAAGTTTTTTAGGCCACGCAGGGTTCTATAGGCATTTTATCAAAAACTTTTCTCAAATCGCTAGACCCTTGACTCGCCTTCTAGCTAACGATACCCCTTTCATATTCGATAATGAGTGCCATGAAGCTTTCCAAATGCTTAAGCAAGCACTCATTTCAGCTCCAATCATCCAACCACCTGATTGGATGCTGCCTTTTGAGATCATGTATGATGCTAGCGACTTTGCTATTGGTGCCGTGCTCGGCCAAACAAAGGATAAAAAGCACTATGCTATATCCTATGCTTGCAAAACCTTGACTGGAGCACAGCTCAATTATTTCACAACTGAAAAAGAGTTGTTGGCTATCGTCTTTGCAATAGACAAATTTAGATCTTACTTAGTGGGGGCAAAGGTAATTATCTACTCAGACCATGCTGCTCTTAAATACCTCCTCACTAAGAAAGATGCTAAACCTCGATTGATCCATTGGATTCTTTTACTCCAAGAATTTGACATAGAAATAAGAGATAAGAAAGGAGTAGAAAATTCGGTAGCCGATCACTTGTCTAGGCTTAATTATAAAGAAACACATGAGTTACCCATTAATGACTATATGAGGGATGACACACTCCTTGCGGTAACACACTCAAACCCGTGCTATGCGGATATTGTGAATTATATGGTTGTAGGATATGTACCACCAGGTGGAGACAAGAGAAAGCTCAAATATGAAGCTCGTTGCCACTTGTGGGATGATCCATATCTCTATCGAGTGTGTAATGATGGATTGCTACGAATATGTGTCCCAATGGTAGAAGGTATGAAAATCGTAGAAAGATGTCACGCATCACCTTATGGAGGACATTATGGAGCATTCCGTACTCATGCAAAGATCTGGCAAAGTGGATTCTTCTGGCCAACGATGTATCAAGATACAAAGGAATTTGTTAGAAGATGTGCAAGATGTCAGAAACATGGAAACATCAATGCTCGAGATGCAATGCCGCTCCAGAACAACCTCCAAGTAGAGTTGTTTGATGTTTGGGGAATTGACTACATGGGACCATTTCTGAAGTCTGGAGATTCTGAATACATCTTGGTGGCAGTTGACTATGTGTCCAAGTGGGTAGAAGCCTTACCATGTTGAGCTGCAGATTCCAAGCATGCAAAGAAGATGTTCCACGAAGTGATATTTCCAAGATTTGGAACACCAAGAATGGTCATAAGTGATGGAGGATCACATTTCATCGATAAGAGTTTCAAACAGCTCTTAGCAGAATATGGAGTTAAGCACAATGTTGCAACTCCATACCATCCCCAAATAAGTGGGCAAGCAGAAACATCAAATAAGCAAATCAAGAACATCCTGCAGAAGACCGTCAACGAGATGGGAAAGAAATGGAAGTACCAGCTTTATGATGCACAATGGGCGTATCGGACTGCATCATGGTTTTAAATAGCAAGCTAAGGGAATAGTGTTTAGCATTTTATCAACCGTGATTAGCGGAGCAATATCAGACTATAGCGGCAAAATTGTGCATGAACGCAAATAGCGGCACTCTGCCGCAAGAAGCTATTTTGGATTATAGCAGCAAATATAGCGAGCTATTTGTTTCCATGGACTGCAAACAAAACACCCATAGGCATGTCACCTTATCAGTTGGTATATGGAAAACATGCCACTTGCTTGTTGAATTGGAATTTAGAGCTTATTGGGCAATCAAGAAATGGAACATGGATCTCCATCTAGCTGGCAAGAATCGACAGATGCAAATCTTAGAGTTGGAAGAATGGAGAGAAAAGGCTTATCACAGCTCTAAGATTTACAAGGAAAGAACCAAAAGATGGCATGATAAGAGAATCAAGCACAAGGAGTTCAAGCCTGGAGACAAAGT
>DXKC01054331.1:0-17729 GCA_031170775.1 Cymbopogon citratus
CATCTCCATGTTTTTATGTATCCATTCAATACTTCCTACGCATCGTCACCAGTAATCCTATCTCGCTGACAAGATTCTATGCTTCGATGAATGCATAAAACCATATATCCTAATGCGTAAATTTATGAATTTTAAAAAAATAAAAAAAAATATTCACAATGGATCTTGAATCGTGCACAAAAATATCAAGAGTTCAATGGTGAAAACCGTTTTCGAATCGGATGCTTCGTTGAGGAATTATCATGAAAAAACAGAAGAAATTAGAGTGGATGCATGCATGTCACGCTTGCTGTGTCAGCCCGTGTCAGGTGGAAGCCTAAAAGGCTATTTCACGGACAGATTTTTATGCAACCACGAACTGGTTTTGATTCACTCGACCACTGGTTTTTATGCATTGTCGTGATAAAAACGTTTGTTCGCAGTTTGACCAAGGATTTTTATGCGTCCGGTTAGCATGGGCCTGGAGGGGTCCGCCACATGGGCGCGTCAGCACCCTAGTTGGCTGGTTGGTTGGGATGAGCACGTGGCTAGGTGGTTGGAATGGGTGGGGTGACTGGCTGGGGCTTTCAATAACTATTGGGAGCCCTGGGCTCCCAATAGTGGGGTCCTAACAAAGATTAATTTAAGGAAGCAAAGTACTGTAAGATCTATAAAAATTAAAGATATTATGGACTTACTGAGCCACTGACCATGTGTAGCATTTACAGCATATATAGTAAAAATAAAACTGGTAAAAAGAATTAGGGATGCCCCTTAATGGTCTTACATAAAAGCAGAAAGCTAGTGCAATTGCACAACATCTACAATTAAGTTAATAATCTGACCAGATAAACCATTCTCAGTGCACCACTATAAGGGCACTGTCCTCTGTAACCATGGACAATGTATGGTTACTAACAGCATTTTGTTGCTGCACTTAATGAATTGCTATTGTCAAAAAAAAAACTACTATATAAGGAAACTTGAATCTATAACATTATATTCATTTCTTACCTTGTCAATACCACCCCGTGATGTGACCTCCTTATATAGCTGATGAAGATCCAAATCTTTCCCTCCAATAATCGGCACCCTTACCGCCAAAAAAGGGTTAGAAATGAACCAGATGGAGCATGGCAATTAATAAAACTAAAGAAAATAATGAATGCAACTCAGAAGAGATTGCCAATGCAATAGGTCATTAGCTGGCATAGTATTAAGAGAGACAGATTTAAGTAACTTTGTATAACATGCCAGTCATTTTGAAAACAAACTCACTTGAATTATTTTGTCTCAAAGTAAGTTTTTTTTCAAGGGATAAGCTTGAATATTAGCTCAAATTGATCTAAATGTCAACTATAAGTGAACAGGAACAGAAAAATGTTCAGTAATCTGAGCCATCAGTTATTCAAGCTCTTCAACATAGAAAGGAAAGCTGTCCTCGATATTCTGAGAAAGGAGTATAGCACATAATACTACTATATCTATTTAATTAGATAATCCAATTGACATTAGGAATTAGGGACACAACAGTTGGATTTCCATACATAGTTGTATGAAACAGCAGAAAAAAACAAAGAATAGGCTACAAGCCAACGACCTTCCTTTGCCTCAGGTCTATCTAATACGGATGGCCATACATTTGAATGAAAACAACACTATAGTTTGAAGCAAAATACACCTTACATGGTATTGCAATTTGCAGCATGCAGTAATCACACAAAGCAAGCCAGCAAGCAGAACAAATCAGAGAACTAATAAATTCTTCTTCTTCTTCTTCTTCTTTTGAGGGAACAGAGAACTAATCAATTCTTTTTCCGACAGAAGAGATCCTGGTTGTTGAATACCAGACATCAATTTTAATTACAAAAGGGTGACTCTAGTCAACAAACACTAGAATCTCATAGAATGAGAAAACGTCGCTACATTAATGTCGGAATGAGAAAACGTCGCTACATTAATGTCGGTGTTTGGTCCCACGGATCCTAACCAACTAGTAAATAATGCTGCGTGACCCAAATCCTGATGGTTGTGCAAGGTTAACACATGGGGTTTATCCTGGTTCGGGCAAGAGAAGGCCCCACGTCTAGTGGGGAGAAAGTTGTGTATTGCCTTGCACCGAAGTGCTTGTACAGGGGGTTTACAAGCAAGAGAGTGAGTGCGAGTGCAGTAGAAGCCTAAGTGTTGAGCTACTTGTCTTCTGCCTTTCATGAACTAGCCCTGGCGTCCCCTTTTATAGGCTCAAGGGGAGGCACAGGTGTACAATGAACCCTAGGAAAAGGTCTTGGTGGTGCTGGCGTGGCTGGTAACACTGGCGTGACGACGGCGACGTGCTCGAGGCATGGCCTCTGTCCTTCAGGACATCTCGGTGATGTCATCGATGGTTGGTGAAAGACCTGAGCTCCTGTTGAGGGCATGTGAATCCCTATTAAAGACGTGCGGGTGCTGTTCATCTGTTGACTGATGACACTCGAGGCCAAGTCGAGGGTCAGAATGGGGCTCCACGTAGGATGGATGGGATCGAGCCCTAGGAAATCCGGAGTACGGTCGTTGTCGTGTTTTGTCTCGAGGGGGCCTCAGAGGCAGAACAGTGCCCAGTATGGTGTAAAAGCGTCCGGCATGGTGTAATAGTGACGGTTAAATCATCGCACGTCCAGGGATGGGCGGCAAAAGTGGAATTCGGCCCCGGTACTGTGCTCCTTTGGGTGCGGCTGTAGCCATGGAGTTAGGCGGGAGTGGTTGGGCTCATTGAATGCCCTGAGTTCTTGTCTGCGGGTAGGTGAAGCGAGGCGGGTCGACTGACTCGACCCTAGGTCGTTCGTACCCGAGGTCATTCCGTCAGTCAAGACCTCGTGTCGAGGTGGCCTCGTACGAGTCGGAGCGCAGTCGAGGGGTAGGAGCACATTCATGCTTGTATGGTGGAGTCTTTTTTATGTGATGTTCGTGGGATTTTTAAGCTGCAGACTCCTCAGGGGTCGTGTCCCTTTAATCTCTGGTTTTGGGTACCCCTAATCTAGGTACCCGACAGTAGCCCCCGAGTCTCTGCGTGAGTGTGGATACTCTTGCAGGGACTCAATCGGCTATGAACTAGAGTCCTAGCGCCGTGGTTCTCTGGTGGGTGTACGCGAGCGCATCCGCCGGGTGTAGTCCCGAGGTCTCGGAGGATTAGGAGAGTCCTCCGAGGACTTCCATGTGCTAGTCGAGGGGTATTTGTGTGCTCGAGCCTCCGGGTCGATTGGGCCCTCATTCGTTGAGGTTAGTTGGTTGCGAGTAATCCCCCGAGCCTCTTTTGTTCGAGGTCGACTAGGGTTTTGCCCGTCTTTATCGCACGACTCTCATGCTCCCTTTCGACAAGGAGGAGGAGGATTAGGAGAGTCCTTCGAGGGCTTCCATGTGCTAGTCGAGGGGTATTTGTGTGCTCGAGCCTCCGGGTCGATTGGATCCTCATTCGTTGAGGTTAATTGGTTGCGGGTAATCCCCCGAGCCTCTTTTGTTCGAGGTCGACTAGGGTTTTGCCCGTCTTTATCGCATGACCCTCATGCTCCCTTTCGACAAGGAGGGGTGGAGAACGCTGCGCTACCCTCGTTGGGCGAGCTCCAACGACCCCCGGTGAGCTATTATCGGGGAATTCAAGTGGGAGCCCGTGCCTAGTTCGTCAAGGTCGGCTAGCGGCCGTGGAGGCGCTCTCCAAAAAATGCTAAAGAGGGGGTCGTATGGATTCCGGTTCCGTTCGATAGGACCCGGTGGCTCGATGCCTCCCTTCGAGGGGATTCCGTTGTCGACCTCTCTTAGCCTTGAATATGTCCTCGGGTGTCTCGAGGAGGTTGCTCGAGCCTTGGCCGTGTTCGTGGCCACCCTTGGTCATCCCTTACTCAGGTTACTTGAGGGCGGCTGTCGAACCCCTGGTCGAGGGCCAGCCTTCGAACCTTGAGGTTATGATGTGGGCTCCGAGGCCCGCGATTCCGTCGCGTGGAAGAATCCATCTAAGCTTATCCCTTTCCGTCCGTTGGGCGCGTCTTTTCAGGAAGGAGGTGAAACGGCGCGGAAGTGGGGGTGCCGTGAACGGTTAGTGAGCAAGCGAGCGACGCGTGGCCATGCGCCCGAGAATCGAGGGGTTGGTTAGGTAAGGGCAGCAAATGCGAAGATTTACCCGCCTACTCGTTGGATTCGCCCATTTCCCTTTGGACTGGGTATAAAAACGGGATCCAGGGTTCCTACCATCCTTACCTTGCCATTGCCATCCTCCTCCTGCACCGCCACAGAGAAATCAAGTCAGGCCGTGAAAGGAGAGAGAAGATTTTCGACCTGGTTGCCGTCACCGCCGCCGTTTGTTCCCCGCAACCGTGATGGGGAAGAGCTCAATCCTCCCTGCGGATCGGTGGGTCCGCTCTACGGTGACGGAGGAGCTGCAGGAGCTCGTGAGCGCCGGTCTTCTTCGCCCAACAACCGACCGGGATCGGCCGGAGTGGAAGGTGCCGCCGACCAACCACCGGGAGCCGGCGCCGCCGGAGGGATATGTGGTGAGTTTCATCGCGTTCCACGAGAGCGGGTTCGGGACGCCGCCGAGCCGCTTCATGCGGGCCATCCCCCACCACTATGGGGTCGAACTCCATTAGCTCGCCCCCAACTCCATCTCGTAGGCTGCCATCTTTGCAGCCGTCTGTGAGGGGGTTTTAGGGATCGAGCCCCATTGGGAGTTGTGGCTCCACATCTAAAAGGCGGAGCACTTCGCCAAGAAGGCGGGCGAGAAGGGAGTGCGGAGGGCGGTCCACGCCGGGAGCTGCATCTTCTAGGTGCGGCCGAGCCGAGGCGAGCTATACATCCCGGCCCAACTGATTTCCTCCAACAGCGGGTGGCATAGCGGCTGGTTCTGCGGAACGACGAGGGCCTGCTGCCTTGCTTCACCGGCGAGGTCCTCATGTCCCGACGATGGAACTGGTCGCACGGCGTCATCGAGGACGACCAACCGCGGCTGCAGTCACTCCTCGACGCATTAAGGACGTTGCGCGCTCGCGGGTTGACTGCGGCATGGTAGCTGCCGCATTCCACCGTCGGAGGGTCCTACCCCTGATGCGTCGCCGGCTTCGGCTGGACCAAATGGAACCGGGGTCCTCGATGGAGGGTGCCGGATGTCGCACAAGACCCTCACCGTCGACGAGGTCGTCCGTCGTGTGAGATGGGTGATGGGCGGCTTCCAGGAGGCGGATATCAATAAGGTCACGATGCGACCCAACCAGGAATTCGTGCCCCTGGTAAGTATTGTTTATAAATTTTAAGCCTTCTCTCTACCTCGGCCTTCCTGAAATTACCTCGTCGAGGTTCTCTGCACAGGATCTGACGGCGGCTAGGAACTTGCCACCACCGGTCGGCCGAGAAGGAGCGGCCTGACAGGAAGATCCGAGAACGCGCGGCGTTGGATAAACGCCGCCGCCAACAGAGGCTCGAGGGGCTCTTTGAAGAAGAGTCCCCTCTCGAGACGGCCTCGGAAGAGGATGACGACGATGATGATGTCGGGTTACGGTATGATACTGCGACCACTATTGCTCAACTCTCTGACGTGCGGTCCCTGCAAGAACCCACCGGTGAGGGGTCGACCTCCCAGACGTCAAGGGCGGGCTCGGCGCCCGTCGAAGGAGGGGAGGCCGCGGAGGAGAGGGCTCTCGAGAGGCCCCGCTAGAGGAGGTCTGCTGCGCCGTCGGCCCGGCCAGGCTCGCCGCAAGCTTCATCAAGGGGCAAGTCTACGACGCCACCGCTTTGTCGAGGCGCATAAGAAAACTTGGACGTCGATTTTTGAAAAAACGTGCAAGTTTTTTTAGGGACTTAGGGGGTTCCCCCCCTTGTAGCCCCTGAGGGAGGTTCGACTCTTGCTGAGGCAGGGTCGAGCCTACCTCTTTTACATGAAAGAAATGTACAAACAGCGAATGTACTTTTTATTCATGCATGAAGTAAAGAACATATACAAAGCCTCGAGGCTCTAGTGGTAAAAGCGACGTAGCTGCTCGATGTTCCATGCGTTGATGAAGGTTTCGACCTTGCCGTTAGCTAACTTGTAGGTCCCGGGCTTCAGCACCTCGGCGACGATGTAGGGACCCTCCCATGGTGGAGTTAGCTTGTGGCGTCCTTGATTGCTCTGTCTTCATCGGAGGACTAGGTCGCCAACGTGAAGGTCTCGATTGCGCATGTGCTTGTCGTGGTAGCGTCGGAGACTCTGCTGATACCTTGCGGAGTGTAGGAGAGCTACGTCTCGGGCATCCTCGAGCTGGTCGAGGGCGTTCTCACGTGTCGCGTCGTTGCTTTGCTCGTTGTAAGCTTTGAGCCTCGGAGATCCATATTCTAGGTCGGTGGGGAGGACGGCCTCGAACCCGTAGACCAGAAAGAAAGGGGTGAAGCCAATGGCTCGACTCGGGGTCGTCCTTAGGCTCCACAGAACTGAGGGTAGTTCAGCGGCCCACTTCTTGCCATGCTTGTTCAATCAGTTGAAGATTCTTGGTTTTAGGCCTTGTAGGATCATGCCGTTGGCACGCTCTACTTAGTCATTCGTTTTGGGATGAGCGACGGCTGGCCAGCTCACGCGGATGTGATGGTTGTCGCAGAAATCCAAGAACTTCTTGCCGGTGAATTGAGTGTTGTTGTTTGTGATGATGACGTTTGGGACCCCGAAGCGATGGATGATGTCGGTGAAGAACAAGATCGCTTGCTCGGACCTAATGTTGGTGATGAGTGGAGCCTCGATCCACTTAGTGAATTTGTCAATGGCAACGAGCAAGTGGGTGAAGCCCCCGGTCGTCTTCTTCAGGGGTCCGACCATGTCGAGCCCCCAAACGGCAAACGGCCATTTGATGGGGATAGTTTGCAGAGCGTGAGCCGGGAGGTGGGTCTGCCGCGCATAGTGCTGGCATCCTTTGCAGGAGCGTACTAGCTTGATGGCGTTGGAGACTGCAGTCGGCCAATAGAAGCCCTGCCGGAACACATTACCGACGAGGGTTCATGGAGCCGCGTGGTGACCGCAAGCCCCCGAGTGTAAATCTTTGAGCAACTTCCTTCCCTGCTCGACCCTGATGCACTGTTGGAGGATCCCGGTAGGGCTGCGTCGATAAAGTTCTCGGTCATCGCCGTATATCGCAAACGTCTTGGCCCGTCAAGACTCGGTTTTGTCCGAGGACAGCTCCCCTCGAATGAGGCAGTCAAGGTACGAAATACGCAAGTCGGGCTCGAGGTCGGCTGGTGGTGGTGATCCTTCCGCCTGCATGACGTCGGCCCTAGTCGAGGGGGCCTCCGCCTTTGGTGGGGGGTCGACTGGTGGGCCGTCGACCCTTTCTGTCGTGCCAAAGTCGACGGATGGTTCGTGTAGGTCCCTCGAGAAGACATCAAGTGGAACAGTGGTTCGACCCGACGCAATCTTTGCCTAGCTCGTCGGCAGCTTCATTGTATCTTCGCGCGATGTGGTTGAGCTTCAAGGCTGTGGAACTTGTCCCCGAGGCACCGTACTACCTTGCAGTAGGCTTCCATCTTGGGGTCGTGGCAGCTTGAATCCTTCATGACCTGGTCGATTACGAGCCGTGAATCACCACGAACGTGAAGGCGTCGAACCCCGAGCTCGACGGCAATGCGCAAGCCGTTGACGAGGGCCTCATATTCGGCGATGTGGTTGGAGGCAGCGAAGTGGAGCCGAATCACGTAGCGCATGTGGACTCCGCGGGGCGAGATGAAGAGCAAGCCTATGCCTGCTCCCGTTTTCATCAGCAACCCATCAAAGTACATGGTCCATAACTCTGCCTGGATCTGCGCCGGGGGTAGCTGAGCATCGGTCCATTCTACTAGGAAATCCACCAGCACTTGAGACCTGATGGTTTGCACGGCGCGTAAGAGAGGGTCTCGCCCATGAGTTCGACCGCCCACTTGGCTATCCTACCCGAGGCCTCCTGATTTTGGACTATCTCCCCGAGGGGGAAAGATGAGACCACGGTCACCGGGTGGCCCTCGAAGTAGTGTTAGAGTATGCGCCGCGTCAGCACGACGGCGTATAGCAGCTTCTGAATCTGCGGGTGTCGGGCCTTGGTCTCCGAGAGTACCTCGCTGATGAAGTAGAGTGGCCTTTGGACGGGCAGGGTGTGTCCTTCTTCTGTCCTCTCGACACCTATGGCCGTGCTGACCACTTGGGTCGTTGCGGCGACATAGAGCAAGAGGGGCTCTGCTTTGGCTGGAGGTACAAGGATCGGTGGATTGGTCAGCATGGCTTTAAGCTTTGCGAGGGCCTCCTCGGCCTCGGTGGTCCACGAGAAGTGCTCTGATTTCTTTAGGAGACGGTACAGAGGCAACGCTTTTTCTTCGAGGCGCGAGATGAAGCGGCTGAGGGCCGCGAGGCAGCCCGTGACCTTCTGCACGCCCTTTAGATCTCGTATCGGGCCCATCTTGGTGATTGCCGAAATCTTCTCCGGGTTGGCCTCGATGCCGCGCTCAGAGACGATGAACCCCAAGAGCATGCCTCGAGGAACGCCAAAGACACACTTCTCAGGGTTAAGTTTGATGTTATTTGCCCTGAGGCATTTGAACGCGATGCCAAGGTCATCAACTAAGTTGTTGACTTTCTTTGATTTGACTACAATGTCATCAACATAGGCCTCGACGATCGGCCCAATGTGCTTGCCAAAAACGTGCAGCATGCACCGCTGGTACGTAGCCCCCGCGTTCCGGAGACTGAAGGGCATAGTAACGTAGCAATACATGCCGAAAGGGGTGATGAAAGAAGTCACAAGCTGATCGGACTCCTTAATCTTGATCTGATGGTAACCGGAGTAGGCATCGAGAAAAGAAAGTGTTTCACATCCCGCGGTGGAATCAACAATTTGATCAATGCGAGGCAAAGGAAAGGAAACCTTTGGGCATGCCTTATTTAAACTGGTATAATCTACACGCATCCTCCATTTCCCACTCTTTTTCTTAACTAATACAAGGTTAGCTAACCACTCGGGATGATGAACCTCCTTGATGAATCCGGCCTCCAAAAGCTTGTGAACCTCCTCCCCGATGATCTTGCGCTTCTCGTCGAAGCGGCGCAAGCGTTGCTTCACCGGTTTGGAGCCGGCTCGGATCTCCAAAGCGTGCTCGGCAACTTCCCTCGGTATGCCCGGCATACGCAAACATGTCGGCGTTCGCGCGGAGAAAGCCGACGAGCATTGCTTCCTATTTGGGGTCGAGGGCAGCGCTGACCCTCAACGCCTTCCCGTCCGAGCTGCTGGCGTCGAGGGCTACGAGCTTGACGTCCTCAGCGGGCTCGAAGTTGTCGGCATGGCGCTTGGGGTCGGGGATCTCGTTGGCAAGAATGTCGAGGTCCGCAGCCAATGACACTGACTCCACGACGGCCTCTACATTCTTGACGCACTCGACGTCGCATTTGTAGGCGTGTTCGTAGGAGGGACCGACGGTGATGACGCACTTGGGGCTCGGCATCTTGAGCTTGAGGTACGTGTAGTTGGGGACCGCCATGCACATGGAGTAGCACGGGCGCCCGAAGATGGCGTGGTAGGTTCCATGGAACCCGACCACCTCAAAGATGAGGGTCTCCTTCCTGAAGTTCGAGGGGATGCCGAAGCAGACGGGCAGGTCGATTCGCCCAACGGGCTCTGCCTGCTTCCCGGGAACGACTCCATGGAAGCCCCCCGACACTAGGTCGTAGCTGCGTCCGTTTGACCCCTAGGAGGTCGAGGGTCTCGGTGTAGATGATGTTGAGGCTGCTGTCTCCGTCCATGAGTACCTTGGTGAGGCGCGTGTTGGCGATGATGGGGTCGACGACGAGCGGGTATACCCCAGGATTGGGGACGTGATCTGGGTGGTCGTCATGATCGAACGTGATGGTCGTCTCGGACCAGTCGAGGAAGAGGGGGGTCGCAAGTTGTACAAAGAAAACCTCCCGATGCTCTCGCTTGTGCTAGCACGTCGAGAGACGGGTCAAGGGTCCCCCGTAGATCATGTAGCGGTCGTGGACCTCGAGAAACCCCTCCTCCGTGTCGCCTTTGTCCTTGGGGTCGTCCTTCTTGAGGCCCAGGCTCTCGAAGTATTTTCGGAGCATGTTGCAGTCCTCGAGGTTGTGATTTGCCGGCCCTTTGTGATAAGGGCAGGGCTCCTTCACCATCTTGTCGAAGACGCCTCCGCCAGACGGGCCTCGAGGCTTCGTGCACTCCGCGGCGGCGACGAGATCGTCAACCGCGGCCTCGCGCTTGCCCTACTGGTTCTTGTTGTTCTTCTTCTTCTTGGCGCCTTGGCGCGAACTTTCTAGGTCCTCGTTCTTGGCCTTTTCTTTATTTTGGCCGTCACCGAAGATGGCCTGACCGCCTCTTAGCCGGCGGCGTAGTTGGTGACTACGTCCATCAGCTCATTGACGGTCTTGGAAGTGTTGCGGCCCAACTCCCGGACCAGCTCCTTGCATGTGGCTCCTGAAATGAACACCATGATGACATCGGAGTCGCTGATGTTTGGAAGCTCAGTGCGCTGCTTGGAGAAGCGTCGGGTGAAATCGCGGAGGGACTCGCCCGGCTTCTGCTTGCAGCTCCGGAGGTCCCAAGAATTGCCTGGACGCAGGTAGGGCCCTTTGAAGTTCCCCTCGAACACCCTCACTAGGTCGTTCCAATCATGGATCTGCTCAGGGCGGGAGGTCCTCGAGCCATCCTCGAGCGGTGTCCGATAGGAACCGATAGGAACAAGGAGAGCTAGCGGATGACGACGCGATCGTTGGGGCCCCGCCCAGTTGGCAGGCCAGCCTGAAATTATCGAGCCATAGTTCAGGCTTGGTCTCGCCATTGTACTTGGTGAGGCTCGTTGGTGGGCGGAAGCGAATCGGCAGCGGCGTCCTGCGGATCGTCCTACTGAAGACTCGAGGGCCCGAAGGTTCAGGGGACCGGCACCGGTCTTCCTCGGGGTCGTAGCGCCCGCCCCTGTGCTCGTGGTAGCCTCAAGCCGCGAGGTCGCCGCTCCTGCGTCTGTGGTTCTCGTTGATGTCCTCGCGAGCGCCCCGAGGCTCGCGATTGTCGACGATGTGGTCAGGAACTGGTGCCACCTTGTTTCCCCGTGGCGCAGGCTCGGGATGGACCGAGGCCTCTCTCGTGTCAAGAGGGCTCGGCTAGCTGCTCCGAAGCAGGCCCGCGGCGCCTCGAGGCGGAGCTCACAGCCTGTTGCAGAGCTGCTGTTTCGAGGAGGCCTCGGATCTCGTCACGAGCCTATCGAGCTTCGAGGGTCGACGGCTCTGGCAGCGGCGACGACGTTCTGGATGGCTCTAAAGACGGGGCGTTCGTCCGCCCCATCCTCGACGATGCGCCGGTTGACGTTGCGAGCTCTTTCGCGGGCTCCTCCGCCTTGTGCGCATGCCGCTCGCTCCCGCTCGAGGGTCTGCTGAAGCAAGCGCAGGTGCTCTTACTCTTCGTCGAGCTTCGCCTGCATCTCACGAAGCTGTTCAAGCTGAGCGGCCTAGCCCTTCTCAGGAATTTGGACTCCGTCATGCGCAGCCAAATGCGCGTCGCAAGGAGGTGTGGCATTCGCTCTCCCAGCCGCAATCGCCTCGGACTCCGAATCCGATGCGACAGCCCCATCAATATGGAAGCACTCGCGAGTCAGATCGTAGCTATCATCGGCGGAGTCGGAGTCAGGGTAGCCAAAGTAGTAGTAACACGGGTCCCAGCTGCACCGCTCGTTCTCTAGGCGCTGACGATGAGCGGTAAAGGTGCGCAGCTCCGGACCGGGAGTCTCCGTGGAGTCCGGGTACTCGGAAGCTGTCGCGGACGCCACCAGGTCGAGGGTGGAACGCAAATGGTGCCCTTGGAGATCCTCGTAAGCGCTCATGTTGGTGGTCACAGAGGAGGCATATAAGTCGGCAGCGTTGTACAGCCCATACGGAAGCAGGTTGTGTGGCGGTGTTGTCGAGGCCCCCGGGGGAGTCACGTCTGGCCCTCCTGGCGGTGGTGGTGCAGAGCTGAACAACGGGTTGTTGATGTGCTGCTCCGGCACGCCCCCAACCAAGCACAGCTCGGACATGCCCTCTAAGAGGAGCCCTGCCTCACCGGCTGGCTGAGACGTGGTTGGTGCAGGCGCCGCCCCGTCCGTAAGGAGACAGCGGTGGTAGTTGTGTCGGGCATGGCGCCGTCGTACACGGCGCGAACAACGAAACCTGCGTGTTGCTCCCCCAAACTAGGAGAGCTCACAGCTTTAATCGCCCGGATCTCTGGGCGTGAGGAGGATCATGTCGTAGCCACTGCCAAGTGACATGAACTCCAAGCTCCCAAACCAAATCATCGTAGCGAGCGGAAGTGGACGAACGGGTTCCACCATCCGGAATGCGATGGGAAAGTGGTCATGACACGCAGCGCCCCCCACCTGGCGCGCCAACTGTCGGTGTTTGGTCCCACGGATCCTAACTACCTTGTAAATAATGTTGCGTGACCCAAATCCGGATGGTTGTGCAAGGTGAACACACGGGGTTTATCCTGGTTCGAGCAAGAGAAGGTCCTACGTCCAGCGGGGGGAGAGAGTTGGTTATTGCCTTGCACCGAAGTGCTTGTACAGGGAGTTACAAGCAAGAGAGTGAGTGGGAGTGGAGTAGAAGCCTAAGCGTTGAACTACTTGTCTTCTGCCTTTCATGAACTAGCCCTGGCGTCCCCATTTATAGGCTCAAGGGGAAGCAAAGGTGTACAGTGAACCCTAGGAAAAGGTCTTGGTGGAGCTGGTGTGGCTGGTGACGCTGGCGTGACGACGGCGACATGCTCGGGGCATGGCCTCTGTCCTTCAAGACATCTCGGTGATGTCACCGGTGGTCAGTGAAAGACCTGAGCTCCTGTTGAGGGCGTGTGAATCCGTGTTGAAGACGTGCGGGTGTTGTTCATGTGTTGACCGATGGCACTCGAGGCCGAGGGTCAGCATGGGTCTCGACGTAGGACGGATGGGATCGAGCCCCAGGAAATCCGGAGTACGGTCGTTGTCGTGTTTTGTCTCGAGGGGGCCTTGCGGAACAGTGCACGGTATGGCGTAAAAGCGTCCGGCGTGGTGTAATAGTGACGGTTAAATCATCCAAGAGTGGGATTCGGCCCCGGTACTTTGCTCCTGTGGGTGTGGCTGTAGCCATGGAGTTAGGAGGGAGTGGTTGGGCGCATTGAATGCCCTAAGTTCTTGTCTACGGGTAGGTGAAGCGAGGGGGGTCGACTGACTCGACCTGGGTCGTCCGCACCCGAGGTCTTTCCATCAGTCGAGGCCTCCTGTCGAGGTGGCCTTGTACGAGTCCGAGCGCCGTCGAGGGGTAGCAGCACGTTCATGCTTGTACGGTGGAGTCTTTTTTATGTGATGTTCGTGGGATTTTTAGGCTGCAGACTCCTCGGGGGTTGTGTCCCTTTAACCCCTGGTTTTGGGGACCCATAATCTAGATACCCGACAATTAATTACTAGAAAATAAAAGAATGCTCATACATGATCGAAATACAATGTTTCAATACAGACCCCAACGAAAAATAAGTGCGCTTCACATACATAACCCGTTGGTCAACGGATTCCTATGCCACTACAGACTAATATAATGTCCTGAAAAGGTCCCCAGAAAACAAAGAATCAAAATTATCCTCGGCAAAACAAGAATCCCAGCTGCAAACAGGATACTGTGAGCAACCATCTCATACCCAGAAAAAAAAACAACGAAAATGGCATCAAGCTTACCAATGTAGGCCCTCCGACATATCGATGGCCGCAATCCCCAACCCGTGTTGGAGGATTTGGTCCACACATAAATAAATGTTATGTCATAAAGGGAACACGAACACGGGTTGATTAGTCAAAATCGATGGCATGCGGCTTCCCAGATCGCAGGCATTTGCATCACACATTACTAGAAGGATCGGCACAGCCCCTCAAACTTCTCTTTCCCACCACGCATTTATATCAAGTTGCGATTTTCGCGCATTGAATTAAGAAATTGAAGGTAATAAAAGCAACAAGGATAGGAACAACTGTAACAGGCCATCGCATCAGATGCACAAGAAAACGCGACAAGGGGATTAAAAATGCGGCAACCAGATCGGCACCGGCGGCGAGGTGATGTGCAGATTGGGAGTCGAAAAAAATGCTTACTTGAGCCTGGTGCCCATCTGCGCGTGCAGCCCCTCGAGCGCTGCCCTGAAGCGCGTGGCGTCCGCCACCACGTCAGCGTGCTCCGCCACCCGCGCCGGGTAGGCCACGAACCTTCCCCTGGCGCCGGCCGCTGAGGCCGTCACGGTCGGCGCCATCTCCGCCTTCTCTTTTCCTTTCGCCACCACAGCCGCAGACGCGTCCGCGACTGCCTTCTCCTCCTCCACCGCCGCCGCCGCTGGTGCCGGCTCGCTCATCTCCCCTGCACAAACGCGACGGAACCGTCGTCATCGTCGCCTGCGCCGGCGGCAGAGACGCGTGGAGGCGAGACGAGGTGGCGGTGGTGATGGTGGGCTGGTGGCCGCCCACCTCCTCTCTCTCTCACTCACTCCTCATCAAAGATATTTTTTTTTTCTGAAATGGATCCGTGAAGGAAGAAGAAAAGGTGCCATGCTATGCGATGCCACCATGTAGGAGGAGAGAGAGTATGATCCATGCGCTTTGCTTACCTTAACCTCGTCTTCTCCTCCTAAACAAACAACTATGCACCCGCGGCGAATATTTTGCTGCTCCCACTTTGGCTTCCTTTAGGTTTTGGGCAAAAGGAGGGATTACTGTGAGGTTAACAATCTTCTTTAAAAAATATACTCCTCCTATATACTATACTTGGGAACGGATAGGTAGAGAGAGAAAGGATGAGAGAGATAACGTTATAACCTAAGGTTAGATAGCCATATGTGTTACCGTCAAATAAAGAAGAGATAGGATGGATGGATGCAGACTTATATTATATGAGAGTTGCTAAAAAAACAGGTGCATGGAGAACGAGCCTTAGCTCGTGCGGCAAAAGCTCCCGGTGTTGGAGCTGCCGGTCGTGGGTTCGGTCGCTGCTCGACCCACGATTCCTACCGGGGTTTTTCCCTAATTTTCACAGGTACACTTTTTCTCGCGTGGAGACATAAAGAGATAGCGACGTACCTGCTGCCTGGGTTTTTCCCTAATTTTCACAGGTACACTTTTTCTCGCGTGGAGACATAAAGAGATAGCGACGTACCTGCCGCCTATGGAGCCTGTTGGTTTCGGTGATCTCGTCAAAGACGCGATCTTCGAATCTACATGGACACATAAAAGAATCCCTTCATAAAAAACAGAAAATAAATAGACAATAGTGACTATGAGTCTATGGCCTATCTCGACATACATGGTTGGCCTATCTCGACATTCTGAAAGGTACTATCTCGGTTTCGTTTCTTTCATATATGAAATTTCTATAGAATCCTGGAAAAAGACTTTTTTCCATAAGAAAGAAAAAAGAACTTACTATCTTTGGGATCTGATACTACGCCGCTGCTTAATCCTTTAATGGATCGGCTTTATTACATAAGCGGATCTGGGTCACAATTTGTATCGACTAAAGAAATATTAGGAATCCCCAAAATGGCACATTCCCGAAGCAGTTCCACTTTCTCGGTCCGAGAAGTGCATTGTTGGAACTGGATTAGAACGACAAACAGCTCTAGATTCGAGGGTTTTTTATAGCCGAACGCGAGGCCTTGTTCTTTTCCCTTCCAAATTCTAAGTTTTCTCACTCTCTCCATCACATCAATCTTTGGCCGCATGCATGGAGCATTAAATGTAGATACAAAATTAACTACTTACATAGTTTGTTTCTAATTTGCAAGATGAATCTTTTGAGTCTAATTAATCCATAATTAGATACTAATTTTCACGTACAAACAAAAGTGCTCAGTATCACAGGTTGCAAAAACTTGTAAAGAGAACAAGGCCCTGGTAACAATTACATCTCACTAAAGAGAATACATCCTGTATCACTATAAGTGAAACAGTATAAGCCATGTTTTTATTAATACACCTCCTAATAATGATACCTGTGACACCGCAGTCTATGGCTTAATAAGATTAATAGGATTACTCATGCCAATAAGTTACAACTTCTTTTCTGAAAGTCCATCTCTAAAGAACTCCAAGGTAAGCATGCTTAGCTTAGAGCAATTTATGGATGGGTGACTGACCGGAAAGTTCTTCTCGGGTGTGCACAAGTGAGCATAAAGTGCGCAGAAAAGACTGGTGTTGATCTATGAAGATAATCTATGACCTAGTTAAGATGACAAATGTAAACGGGCCTGGTCTCGAGGAGGCAGGATGTTACAAATGGTATCGGAGTCGACTCTCGCGGTTTTACGGGCGCGTGTGTCATAGTTGCGCAGACATGGTGTGCATGGCTGGTGTGGATTCGTAGTGGTCACACAGCATGGCACATGCGCTGGCACTGGACACACGGACGTGGCCAAGAGAGGACGTTCCTGGCTTGGAATTGATCGACGAGGACGTCGGTCTCTTAAGGGGGTGAGGATGTGACAGGCCCATGGCTTAATAGGATTAATAGGATTACTCATACCAATAAGTTGCAACTTCTTTTTCGAAAGTCCATCTCTAAAGAACTTCAAGGTTAAGTGTGCTTAGCTTGAAGCAATTTAGGAATGGGTGACCGACCGGAAAGTTCTTTCCGGGTGCGCATGAGTGAGGACAAAGTGCGTAGAAAAGACTGGTGTTGGTCTGTGAGGACAATCTATAACCTAGTTAAGATGCCAAATGTAAACGGGCCCGGCCTCGAGAAGGCAGGATGTTACAATACCGTTCTTTTAGCTATTCAACTAGTATGCTATCATATCAGTATGACTTCATGCATCATTTCTAATATGATTTGTATGATTTATATGTCTATTCTATTTATCCAGAATAAAGGGGATCCATCCTATACCATTATATTTTTTTGAAACGTATACCGCAATAATTAAAATAGTATAAGCTGGGGTGTCTTAGTATTACGTATTCTACTCCCTCCATTCCAAATTATAAGTCATTCCAAGAATCTTAGAGAGTCAAAGTTATTTAAGTTTGACCAAATTTATACTACAAAATAATAACAATTAGGATATCAACTAAGTATCATTGGATTCTTCGTTAGCTATAATTTTGTAGCGTACCTATTTGATATTATAAATCTTTATAATTCTCTTAATAATTTTTGGTCAAACTTGACATGGCGTGTAGGTCGAAAGACCAGGGGGTCTGGGCATCATTAACACCAGAATCATGAAAGACTGTCTTTTAGTGAAATGGATCTGGAAAATACATTTAGAACCTGATGCTCTCTGGTTTAAAATCCTGAAAGCTAAATATATGAATTCTGGGGGCTTTTTTGAATCCAGGGTGAATGGCAGCTCTAAGTTCTGGAAAGGCTTACACCTAGTTAAAGATCTTTTTAAGTGGGGGATAGTTTTTAAAGTAGGGAATGGTAAACTTAGCAATTTTTGGAATGATTGCTGGGCTATGGAGGTCCCTCTGAGGGTGGCCTATGAAGATCTGTACACTCTGTCCAGAAGTCCAGAGGCTACTGTAGAGGATTGTTGGGATGATGGGAATGTTTCATTGATTTTAAGAGGACACTGAATATAGTTGAATACAATAGGTGGTTAACTTTGAAAAGCCACCTAGATGAAATTCATTTGAGAGGAACAAAATTTTATATGGAAACTTGAAAAACTTTGCATACCAAAGTTATACATCTCAATGAGAGGAACAAAATTGCTTTTTGGACCATAGTCAAATTATGCTTAGATTTTGAATTA
>DXKC01054726.1:0-14198 GCA_031170775.1 Cymbopogon citratus
TTTTGAGCCTAATTAGACAAAATTTGGACAATTTTTACCACATAAAAACAAATTGCTACAGTGCGCATTTAATGCGTACTGTAGCGTACTGTTCCGAATCGGGACGTCCCGAATCCGGAACTAAACAAGGCCTAAGAGCAAAAGTGCACAAACCACGCATGAATTTGCATCGATCTCTCACCAGTCACCATGATTCAACAACTTCACAAGTCACGGCTGTCGCTGGCACATATCCACATACAGCCACTGCTGCCATGGCTGCGATGGTCCTGAGAACAATGGCGTCCTGCGACTTGCATATAGGCTAGCTTTTCCACATGCATCTGAGCCATGGCAAGGAAAGTGGCCAGTACAAGCTTTTGTCGTAACGCAACCTCTTCGCAGGATTTCTTTCGGATCACTTTGTGGGGATTTCTTTGAGGATGCGCGAGGGTCGGGCGCGTGGTCGTGAAGGTTGGAATGACATGACCCTAGGGCAGTTCCAACCCAGACTCTACGCATAGAGTCCATGGCTCGAAGACTCCACAACAAAGAAACCATACTCCCCAATGCAAAAATTTGTGACACGAGTTTCTTTGAGATGAAAACATTTATTATGCAACAAAACTAAATCTGATCAGTTGTGGCATATTGCCATGTGATCTTCCCTACACCTTAACAA
Source organism: Cymbopogon citratus (assembly GCA_031170775.1). Classification (NCBI taxonomy): domain Eukaryota; kingdom Viridiplantae; phylum Streptophyta; class Magnoliopsida; order Poales; family Poaceae; genus Cymbopogon; species Cymbopogon citratus. The sequence continues at coordinate 662 of DXKC01054726.1, forward strand.
CTATGCAACAACCATGTACCAGGTTAAATGATACGGCAATTGAAATATGACCAGACACATAATGTATCACCAGAATCAAACTGCAATATCACCAGAGGCATATACGGCAATATAAGTAAGGATACATATAAAAATCCCAGTGACAGATACTGTCGTCCATTACAATAGGAATAGAAATATAGATAGCAAAACCAAAATAATTAGATAATAGTACTTAGATAATCTCCAGTAGTGGCTCCAGAAGTCTGGAACCTTCCAGCATCCTCTAGGTAGCCAACAACCTTCCAGATAGAAGCCATCAACACTTTGATGTCTTGATCATCAACCTGTAAGATAAGATCAACTATTAGATAAACAACTTTGTGGAAGAAAATTCATCTAAGATTGATTTAAATTTCACCATGTTTGCACAAATTTTTAAAATAAGACGAGTGGGTCAAACTAATGTTGAAAAAGTGAAACAAGCTATAATTTAGAACGGAGGGAGTAGTTATTAGCCCACTACCGAAAACAGGCTCTTTGCCGAGTGCTAGGTTGTTTGCCTAGTGCAATCTTTCGGATACTTGGCAAACAAGCTCTTTGTCAAGTGCTTCGCCAGAACACTCGGTAAAAAAAAACATTCAGCAAACAAGCAAGTTTGCCAAGTGTTTTTTTTTTGCACTCGGCAAACAAGGTCTTTGCAAGATTAATTTAAATGAAATGGTTTTCAACTATAAAGTTGTATAACTCCTCAAGATCTACAACTTTTATTTTGGCCATTTCTTCACTAAACAAAGCAATAGTAATGTTATTCACAAAAATCTATATCTTTCTCATATAGTATCGAGAGATATATAAGACTTGCGAGCAATGTTAGAACCACCATATTGGATGACCAAACAACAAAAATAAATTTTATTGAGATCTTGAGAAGTTATAGATTATTTAGTTGGCTCCAATTTGAAATTGAAATTTTCAAACAACGTTGAAGAAACAACAAAACATAAATTTTGTAGATCTTTAGAAGTTATGAAAATCTATAGTTGGCAACTTTTTTTATTTGAATTCATCTTGTCATGCAAAACTATGTTTAAATTTTTAAAATTCAAAATTTGTATTTTCCAAACGATCTCTGATGGAAAACAACCAAAACGAAAATTGTAGATCTCAAAAAATTATAAAACTTTGTAGTTAACAACTTTTAAATTTGAAATCATTTTGTCATGCAAAAACTAGTTTTGGATTTATCAAATTTGAATTCGTTTAGGAGCCCAAACAATCCATTTACACTTGATTTTAGTACAATATGTCGGGAACCAAAACGGAATTCAGACAAAAAATGGCAGTGTTGTTCATTGGCACAGGGGTTACACGCGAGTGGGATGTCGCGGGTTCGATCCGCTAGCTGCATGGCAAGCGAATTTTGCCTGAAAAGTGTCGCGTCTTGAGAAGGGTGGGCGCTGGCCGGTGGGCCTTCCTCCGACTAAAAAAATACTATTATGTTGGGTTTTTTTAGTTCAAATTTTGCCAAGTGTTTTTTTTTTTGCAGAGGGCTGATTCAGCATTGGGGAAATGCTTCACACTCGTCAAAGAGTTGTTCGCCGTCAAAGCTGAGTGAGGTTTGCGGTTTGCTGTTGGTGGCACTCGATAAACCTTTTATCGAGTGTTTTTGGGGCTTTGCCAAATGTCGTCGACACTCAGCAAACTAGCTATTTCGAGTAGTGGCAGCATGTAAGAACGACTGCACTACTGCAGCTTTAAAAGAAAGATACTTACTGAGTTACAACAGTTCATGAAGAAAATCTAAGGAACATGAATAAACAAAACTGCAACAAATTTCACTACATATTGCAACAAATTTTCCTCAAATGGTTGGAGCTTGGACACAATCGCACAACCGCCGATTTCTCTTACGAGTTCTATAACAGCCGGCGCAGAGATCGTCAGCTATCTAAAACCGAGCACCAATATAGAAATTGTCAAGAATTCAAGCTAATCTAGATCAATGGATAACTTAGCCGAGTCTAAATTTTGTATGGATGTTAGAACCGAAGATAACAGAGGGCAACAAGTAATCATAGGACTTGCTTTGTCGCCATGGGTTCAAAACCAGTGATAGTAACGTCACTATCGATTCGTGCCTCCACTTGGCAATGATAGGATGAGCGTCATTATCGAGTAAACGCAATAACCGGCAGTGATTTGGAGAGTAAGTAGACAGTGTGTGTGTGTTGTACTCTATACTGGTTCGGTCTTTTAGCGGTCTAACCACCGGTCCGATCCGGTCCAAACAACTAGTCTTTCAACTTCATTACTCCATTGTTTCTTTGTTTTTTTAGACTTACTCCGTTGTTTGTTGACAATATTTTATTATTACATTTAAATAGCTATTAGTGGATAATATTTTTACATTTTGTATTATTACATGCTACCTTGCGCTTTACTGCCAAAATATTTTGGCTGTTCTGTTGATCGATAGACCAGCTGATTTCGGTTGATTTAATAGTATTATGTGAGAGAGAATAAAGTGAAATAAGTTGAAACAAGCCGAAACTGAACAAGGGAACTGAGCGAAAGGTCAAAATGAAACATGGAAGAAATCGCAAGTGGTATATAACTCTAAAAGCCAGATTATAAAGGTAGCAAGAAGAAAATATGACCGAACATATGAAAAGGATTATGAGTACCAATTAATAATACTTTGATTTTTAATGGATACGAGACACGCAACTGAAAGTAGACTCTGTAAAAGAATTTATTGAAACTATAGGAGAAATAGAAAATGCTAAACTAAAAAACATAATAGATAAATTCATTCAGTATTTTATATACGTTTGTATTTATCGTGGACTTGGTTTCCAGGGGCGGAGACAAGTGGGGGCATTGGATTTTCTGAAATGCAAATAAATTTTGAAAAGTTAACAGTATTGACCACCCCTAATAACATTCAAAAAATTAACTTCCACGCTCCGCCCCTGCTTGTTTCTCTCAAATGTATCTATTCACCATACAAGAAAATCACAAACAAAAGTTCTTTGCTGACCTACGAACAAATTGGGCAGCTTGTTGGTGGGAAATCTGCTGCCAAATTGATGTTCGAACACTATGACAGATAAATCGTTGCAGAAAAATAACAAAAAAACTAATTATTCTGAGGACTATTATGTTGTCCACAAAATTCTTGTGGAAACAAACAACTACATAGATAGATGGATAATGCAAATGCTTCGATGCTCGTACTCATATACAGATGATGCAAACACTATGATGCTCCTACTTACGGCATCAGTTAATGATGACTTGAGTGTTTGCCCAATTGCTCTCGATCTCCATCCACAGTTAAGCAGCTAGCACCAGCACGGCAGCACCCACACAGTCAGGGCCGAAGGTCGAAGAAAGGGTGAGCACAGAGAGCACACACACAGCCCCACAATAGCCATGCAACTTTGAATATACAGCTAACTGAATAAGTTTTTCCATTACTAAACAAGCTGACATATACACAACTCTAATAAATTGCAGCTACACCTGCTAATGCTACAGAGTGGACTATACACTTTAAAAGTTGTTGCTGCACACAGTGGATTAAAAAGTGCCCATTTTAAAGTGTACAGTGGAGTGTGTTGTTACATAAAAGGCCGGAGAGTGTAATAGATTATCGTACAAATCTTCCCCTAATCCTCCTGCCTATACTCCTTGATCTTGAGCACCATCATGTCAATCTCGTTCTTCATTTCTGAGAACCGAAGGCGCCAAGTGACATGGTGAGGAAGTCTATGAGTTACTACACTTGATCTAAGCCAAAAGGCCGAGAAAGGTATGAGGATGTCTATGAGTTGCCTCTAGTCTCGACAAACTCGAGGATGATCTATCCTCCATGATGCAATCTTGAAGGAAATGATAACGATGTGCTTGCTTAGGTCATAGAGGACATGGTTCTTACCGAGGGCGATGGCGGGCTAACTGTCCACCATCACAGCTGTCAGACGATATAATCCGATTCGCATATGGACAGTGCCACCACCTTATGATTCAGTGACTGCTAGAAAATTTAGGCCGAACCAAGGAATACGAGCACATCAGACATGCTCCTTCGCCCATCAATGTCGCCCGCCATGTTTGCGTCACTAAAGACTGTGAGCCGCAGCCCACCTTCATCATATCATCAATCTTGGGGAGTGCCTCATTGAAAAATGTGCACCACAACCCACTTCCGTCGCCATGCTTGGGGAAGACAATCCCATGATCCACCATTTCCTTGACGTAGCGCAGCAGCCACTGCACTGACTGACCTGCACTGTGGTGTTGTGCTTTGACAACTTCAGCCTTTCCCCATCGGAGTTGTGCCGGCTTGAAGTCTGCCATGTAGTTGTGCTCCAGCAGCTTCTACACCATAGGCACATTGTGTTAGAGAGATGGTGTCCCTCCCTGCTTCACCTCAATAATGCTGAGTTAGTAGGAGAGATGGCAGAGATTGCTCATGCAAACCAAGCCACCATATCGCGCTTGAAGTCGTCGATGTCCTCTGCGCGCTCTGTGACAATGAGGTCGTCCACATACTTGTCGTCGACGAGCTCCTCTTTCCTCATTGCTGCATGTAGAGCACATGCTCCGTTGCACAACGTGTGAACCCGAGCCACCAAATGCAACGTTGAGCTTTGCATTCAATGCTAGCGGTGTCGACCTTAGCCCATATAGGGCCTTGCACAGCTGTAGCACCATGTGATCCACTCCCTTGATGGCGAAGCCCAAAGCTTGGTTGACTAAGACTGTCTCTGCTAGCTTATCATTAAGGAACAGCCATTTCATGTCCTGGTGGTGAACGTGTTGTCCTTGGTTGCAACCAGTAGCAGGGCAACCGACTCCATGCATGCCATGGGCACAAAAGATTCCTTGAAGTTGATGCCCTCATGGTAGAAAAAGTAGCATGCAATGAGGCACACCTTATGCTTACCATTGGCACCACGCTCATCCCGCTTCACTTGTACACACACTTCAGCCCCATCCGACAACAACTTGGTGGGGGATGAATAATGAGCTCCGATGTTTGATTGCCCACCTCCAATTGGAATCCCACTTGGCCTGCGCGAACATGCGTGGCTGCTTTGCGCTAACAAGGAGCAGGTCCTAATCACCAAGTAGTTGGCTCCCCAAGACTAGTGTAGCCAAGTCGCTAACAAGGTTGTCCATGCTGTGCAAACTCACCTTGTCACCTTCCTTGTGTTCACATACTCATCGACGTCGCTCAGAGGAGAGGGGAACTCCACTGATCTTGTTGAAGTTGTCCCCAGTGCCGTTGCTGTCGGAGATAACGGTGGTGGCATCTACATGGCTTCTAGTGGAGACTGCTCGCTCACGCCCACCATATCATGTCTAGACTTGGTGGCTTACCCGGTGCTGCCACAACCGACTCCTCTCTATTGCACACATTCGCCTTCTTTGCGAGACATGCACATGGTTTTTAGGGTGTCTGAAGCTTCCTTAGTAAATTCCTTTGAACCATGTGGCTCCCTGTGCTCCGAAGGGCATGGCACAGACATCATTGCCTCTAATGTCAAGCAGTCTTGTTCTTCATCCTTGATGCCCTAGTCGATGGCCTTCTAAAGCTTCAAGGCTCTGAGCTTGACCTTCATGTGCAGGTGTGCAGTGGTCGACCACTCGCCATAGTTTGTGTGAGTGAGGATTAGCCAGTTAGCCATCTAACCTCCCCACACAATGCTCTACACAAGTGGCAGAGGCGATGAATGAACCCCTCCACCAACCACCGTCATCGTCTCCTACACAACATCACCATCCATCGCCTGTGATCGGCCTTACAACAGCCTGACTTTGATACCACGTGTGGGTCGTCGATCTCCTTCCCACACACACTCACAGCTAGAGGTGAAGAAAGGGTGAGAACAGTGTGCACACACAACCCAAGCAATAGCTATGCAACTCCAAATATGTAGCAAACTGAACTATTTTTCCCATTACTAAAAGCTGATATATACACAACTCTAATCAATTATAGCTACACTTGCTATTGGTACATAGTGAACTGTACACTTTAAAAGTTGTTGTTGCACAGAGTGAGTTGTACATTTTAAATGTTGCTATGCAGCAAGACCTTTTTTAAGTGTATAGTGGAGTGTGCAGCTACTGCAAAAAGCTGGAGACTGCAATAGATTATGTCACATTAAAGGTGATGTTAGTACCGATGGAGACATGCATTCCGTCAATTCTCACACTAGAAAACACTGGAAGCTGCTTCCACTATGTTCTTCCATAATATTGGCTTCAGATGCAGATCCATCCCGGCATGGACACCTTCTACAGTTCCTCCTCCGTGTCATGTGTGGTCAATGCGATGATAGGAGTGTGAATTCCGTGGCATTGTTCTTCCTCGCAGATGAGTTTCACCGCTTCATAGCCATCCATGTTGGCATCTAAAATCAAAGAAGAAATACTATAAGTTTCACGCAACCATTAGAAAGAGCTTTCTGTGTGTATGGGTGTGGTGTGGCATGTTGTACATTTACTTTTGGTATCTGATATTGTTGACCTGCTTACAAGATGGTCAAAAATATCTAGCAAGAAGTATAATTCGTTATTATTAACAGCAGCTGCCGCACTTTGTTAGGCAATTTGGTTAACTAAAAATAAAATAGTTTTTGATAAATGTAGACCAAAATCTTTTTTGTAGGCACTGTTCAGGGGAACTCACTGGCTTCAACAGTGGGCAAGTCTACAAAAGCATGATGATCAAGAACAGTTGATTCAAGCGAGTCAGCTCTTAGAATCCTCGGCTTTGCAGTTTTTCTGCACCAGTGGATGGTTATCTACAAGATTAATTAGTTGCCTATGTTTAGCACAAACTTTGCTTCATTTCAGTTTACTGTTTGCACCACTAAACTTGTGAGTTTGGCACGTACTTGTAATAATTGGCCTGATTCTATCGTTGATAGATGAAGCTGGATTTTTATCCATTATCTAAAAAAAATGTAGAATTAACAAGTTTGAACAACAACCAGGCAATCCATCAAGATGACATGGTAGGGCAAGGGCACTATATCCTTCTCTAAAACATTGGCTTGCTCAAGAGCTTCTTTGAGCAAGTTCATAACCACAACTCCATCTAGAGCTACTATGACAGTTGCTCCAAACTGGTTCAAGATTTTCCTTTAAATTGTTTGAAGCACCATAGTGTCCTTAGTCGACAAGATTTGCACCCCTGCTAACGACTTATCATCATCGGGCCTCTATTCCTGAGCCAAGCATGTGTTGAATTTGATCTTACACTAAAACATGAACATGATCTTAATCTTAGCCTAAACATGATCACTAACTTATCTTAATGCGGAAAACTAATCTACTAACCAGAGTCCATAGATGCCATCTGCGATATAGTTGATGTAGATGAAACCAATTCACCACTTGAGGATGCGAATGCCCTCGGTTGGTGAAGAACGTGAGCTGCTGGAGTAGCGACGGCCTCCTCGATCCCACTAGAATTACTTGGAATGGGGACGGACCTTCCTGAACCCTCCAGTGCCTAATTGATCGGTTATGTAATTGTCTCACATGGAGAAGGATGGGTGGAGACGCCAGGAGCGCCTCCTCTTATATAGTTGCGTTGTGGTCCAGGGGACCGACCCATTATGGAAATCTTAGGATTGCCTCTGATCGTGGCAGATCTGATTTGTTGGATATATGGCAGGTGGACTTATTTACTTAACTTAATTAACTGATTGATTGATTTGCCATTGATCTTGGAATTAGTCGAGATCACACTCCAACAGCATGAAGCTTTAGTTGATGTCGCAGCAACAACTTCCTAGGAGAACACTGCGCTTGTGCATTTGAATCTTGGAGGTCTCTTAGGGTCATAAGGTGATGAGGGGGTGATGAGGATAGGAATCTGGGCACTCGATGCAGCAAGAGAGGAGATCGCCCTTCTTGGGAGGCTCTGATCAATAAATCTACTTCTACTTTACTATAATCCTAGCGGCAATAGTTGTTATACTCCCCACATGTGTGGTTGAGGCACTCACTACTATTATTAGCAAATTGGCCATGCACCAGCACTAGAGGCAGCAGCACACTCACATGAGCGGTAGAGGACACAATTGGCTAATTAATTGACTAGGCTCTAGCCACACATGTGCTAGCCATGAATGAGTCGACAACATTTCATCCACACTAGGTAGCCACTCTTCATCCTCATATAGTGCTAGCCATGAATGAGTCGACAACATTTCGCCCTCCTTTCGAAATAATCCACAACACTTTCACCCTCTCCTTTTAAAACAACTCGTCCTCAAGCTGGATTTGGGGTATGTAGTCTTAAACTCATCGAGCCACTCCAAGGTAGAGTTCGTCATGTTGTGCCTCGCCCACTGCACCAGTACCTCCTAGAGGCCACTGGCGATGCGGGCATGGAGATGTCTGTTGGGGCGTCAACATGGTACTTCTCCAGGAACATGATGAGGAAGACATCATGAATGTGTGCCTTGGGCGACAACTAGTATGAGACGGAGCTAAGGCGCTCATTTACTTAAATGCAGACCCATGGTTGTGAGGCGCTAGCTTCACATTATGGTTGTTCTTGATTGCGTTGTTCGTGTGCTGGTGTAGGTGAAGCCATACCCAATCCCAGTCATGAATGAAGCATCCTGATGGTTGGCATTATGGGATTGCTTCATTATGGTTTGGACCTATAGGAGGTGCTCCTGGACTAGAAGAGCATGAATCCGATGATCATAGGAGCAACCGGCCACAACAATGATAGGGTATTGAAAATATCACTGAAATCAACATGGAATAGCTGGAAACATGTGTGGAGGGAGGGCCCATTAGAAGCAAAGATGTTGGCCTATCGGATGTGATGCCCCCGATGGCAAAACACCATGGTTTAGTGGTCAAGGTCCCAAAGGATGGGGTGTAAGGACTTGAGCCAGTAGCAGCCCAGCACGAAGAGGTTGATGCATAACCCCTCGTTGCCGATGTATATAGGCATGGTGGCATAGAACCCAGCATATGGACATGATCCCCATTGGCAGCCAGTTGAAACACAGGCCAGCTAGACGGAGGCCTTGATCGAAGCCAACGGCGTCAGAGCAGTGGTCTTGGCGGCTGCAGGAGGCGATGTGTGAGGGCGTGGGCATGGCAGGCTGTGGACACACCAACACCTGAATTGGCAAATTACTATGGGGCATGAAGGGGTCCACTTCATCATCCAAGTCTAGGCAGCACTCGAAAGCCCATGCAAGGCCCATGGCATCATCGAGGGCAGCCATGTGTTGGAGCTCAACATTTGTTAGAGTGGATAACGGAGGCCTACGATGAAGATATCGACATGATCCTACTCCTAGAATGGCCTACAACACATGAAGAATTGTGCCTTGTACTCCTCGACCATCCAGGTGTGACATAGCTTCATAAGTGAGCTTAGCGAATTCCTACGCGTCAGTGTCCCAAATGCCCACTACATCTTGTCGATGAATTTTGGCCATGTTCAATCATCATGGTTCTACTCTAGGTGGTAGTGCCCATCTTGGGTAGCACATTCCATGTAGAAGGGGGCACAGCACACCGACTCATCATCCACGGTGCAATCGACGCAGAAGAACTACTTTGCCTTGTGAAGCCCGGTGACCAGATCAACACAGTCGTCATAGCATGGAAACCAAAACTTGTGCTTGTAATGAACATGTGGAGGTGGAGATGGAGAGTTGTCATTGCCAACATCCTTGATTGTTGTGGATCTACCAGAGGAGAGGTGGTACGCCTGATTGCCCTTCATCATCATCATGTTGTTCTTAGCGGTGAAGAGTTTGTTGAGGATGGCATCAAAAGTGGATTTGATATCCTCACCCATGGTAGCCGAGAGTGTTGAGAGCTAGTTGATAGAAGATGATAAGGCTAGGAATCTAGGCACTCATTGATGAATAAGTGGTTAATACACTGGTTGGATGATTTTTACTTCTACTTAACTCAAATCCCAACTGCTCTAGTGGTTATATTCCACACATGCATGGCTAAGGCACTTATTACTATTATTGGCTAATTGACCACGCACTAGCACTAGAGTCTGATTAATAGGGACACAGCTGGTCGATAGAATGCACTAGCACACTCACATCAATGAATGGGGACACAGCTAGCCGATTAATCAACCAGGCTCTAGCCACAAGGTAGCTATAATATAGTGCTGGCCAACAAAAGTGTCCACAACATAAGGAGAGTGAAAACATGAGACCCATGTATTGGCTTTTGTAGAATAATAACATAGCCTAGTGCCTTGAGCCACCTTAGATCATTGGAAGGGGTCTTATATCCTCTAGCAGAACAATTGCAATGGTTCTGATGCTTGATCATCCTAGCAAGTTTGGCCATCTCCTGGCAAGTTTCTTCTTGTTCACCAGTGGACGGAATTGCCCTATGGCCGACCCTCCTAGGACAAGTGTTGTTCATCAACTTGCTCATCATATCCTTAGATCTGAAGCACCAATCAATGCTGCAATCGTCAACATCAATAGCCACATTATTGCTCTTGTCTAAGGTGGAACCTATGAACTCAACTTGTGGGATTGCAGGAATAGTTAGACTTTGGCACTCCAATATATGCCATCCATCCATGTCTACAAGATCCTCCTAATTTCATACCCACGAACATAGATAACACGTTTGATGGAACTAATGATCATTCTATGTCTTGAAGTTGTTGCACCTCGCTTATCTACAAGAGCACATTGAACGCGGAGCATGTTCCCATTTCCACGAGCCCTTTGTTCATGATGCTAATCTCTTGTCCATCAGACGCACCTGTGATCAAGTCATCAACATCAACATAGATCATCCAGTTAAAACCAAAGTTTTATGAAGAAAATGAACATATACATGTTTGTATATTGTATATTTGAGTAGTGCCTTACAAAGGACTGCCTGATTCCAAGCCCCAAACCTATATATGTTGCTATGGCCATTGTTCACATGAACATAGTTTTCAAACACAGACATCCACTTCTCCTTGAGGATCCCAATGTTGATGTCAAACACTTCAAAGTAAAACTCACAATAAGGGTCATTCTGCACATGATCCTAGTCATCAAGTGAAAGTCCTAGTTTGCTTTGGTTAATTGAGAAAACCATGGTAGACTAATCTTCTCTCTAAGTGTTGTAAGTGAAGTAAGGTTGTTTCAAATCCATTGTTGAGCAAGGATGGCACATGTGATGATGTTGGTGTCCACAATTGAGGATAAAGTGCTCTAAACATGGAAAAGAAGAGAAAAACAGAAGGCTGAAGGCAAAGGTATAACTAATAGGACCGTTTATTTTTTGTGGTCAAGACACTATAGAGAGTGATCGCACTTAGGATCAATAGCCGTAGTATTAAAACGGGCAATTCATTGGATTACGATTATCAAGAGCAGCAAGAGGATTGAGAACTAGCTAATACCAGATGATAAGGATAGGAATCTAGGCACTCTATTGATGTACAACTATCGATAGAGTGAAAGCATGTCTGAGGCACTTATTACTATTATTGGACTAGCACTAGAGGTAGCCGCACACTCACATCAGTGGATGGGACAAAGTTGGACCATTAATTAACTAGGCTCTAGATACTAGGTATCAATACTTTTCTTCTTCCTAATATAATGTTGGCCAACAAATGTGTCCACAACATATGGAGAGTGAACACACGAGACCCATGCACTGGCTTTCGCAAAACAATATCACAACCCAGCACCTTGAGCCTCCTTAGATCATTGGAAGGGGTCTTGATATCCGCTAGCAGAATAGTGCATGGGTCCTGATGGTTGATCCTAGCAAGTTTGGCTATCTCCTAGCAAATTTCTTTTGGTTTCCAGCGGACAGAATCCCCGCTATGGCTGGCTCTCTTAGGACTAGTGTTGTTCCTCAATTGGCTCACCATCTCCTTAGATCTAAAGCACCTATCAGCACCACAGTTAAAAATAGTAGTAGCCATGTTATTGCTCTTTACCTTCTCCATGTGGAACCTATGAGCTTAGCTTTGTAGCATTGCTGGACTAGCCAAACTTTGGCACTCCATTGCTCTCCATCCATGTGTACAAGATCCACCCGGTTTCATACCCCTAAACTGAACATAGTTTTCATACACATTTCATCTTCTCCTTAGGGATCCCAATGCTGGTGTCAAACACTTCAAAGTAAAACTCAACCAAATTGGTTCATTCAGCATATGATCTTGGTCACCAACTAAAAGCCCTAATTTGGTTTTGGTTAATTGAGACAAATATGGTGGACTACCCCTCTATTTAAGTGTTGTGAGTGAAGTAAAGGTTGTTTCACATCCAAGGTTGAGCAAGGATAGATGGCACACATAGTGATCTTGATATCCACAAGTGAGGATCAACAGTGCTTTAAACATGAGAAGAGAAAAACAAAAGGGCTCAAGGCATAGGCGTAACTAATAGGGCCTTCTTGTTTTTTGTGATCAAGACACTGTAGAAAGTGTGATCTCACTAAGCTAGGATCCATAGACATACTATTAAGAGGCGTAATTCATCAGGATTACAATTATCAAGTGCCACTAGGTGATGTTGATCATGCATATGCATTAGGACCTAGTGAGACAACCTAAAGACCTTGCAAAATATTTTTAAAAATGATAATTCATGTGCATATGTGTTTGAGACACTTTGGTATTGACACATGAGAGCAAGGTTGTGGAATACATATTTGAAAACGAAGAAATAGAGGTGTCATATACCGGCATCAGACTCAGTGTTGGTGCGTCTGACAGCTAACCCTAACACGCATGTGAGACCGAGAATGTTGGGGCATCAGACGTGTCGGACGGTGGCATGGCAGTGAAGCCGAGCGCATGTGTGAGCATCGGATGTTGCATGGAAGAGGCATCAGATGTGACTTGAACACTGCTAGTGACCTGATGTGCTGCCATGCTGGTTTAAATGTGGAGGGTATGCATAGTAGCGCTAGGCACTCATTCACAACCGACGGTGAGCATTGGATGCATGTCCGACACTTTTCTCCAATCTTGAACATCTCGGCATAGAAATCAGTGGCATTGGACACGAATGTCAATGTGTTTGATGAGATGTTGACGGAGCAACTGAGCGCACCAATAGTAGGATTGGCACCACAGTCAAAAATAGAAGTAGCCATGTTATTCCTCTTTACCTTCACCATGTGGAACCTATGAGCTTAGCTTTGTAGCATTGCTGGACTAGCCAAACTTTGGCACTCCATTGCTCTCCATCCATGTGTACAAGATCCACCCGGTTTCATACCCCTAAACTGAACATAGTTTTCATACACATTTCATCTTCTCCTTGGGGATCCCAATGCTGGTGTCAAACACTTCAAAGTAAAACTCAACCAAATTGGTTCATTCAGCATATGATCTTGGTCACCAACTAAAAGCCCTAATTTGGTTTTGGTTAATTGAGACAAATATGGTGGACTACCCCTCTATTTAAGTGTTGTGAGTGAAGTAAAGGTTGTTTCACATCCAAGGTTGAGCAAGGATAGATGGCACACATAGTGATCTTGATATCCACAAGTGAGG